>JBBMJY010000006.1:20884516-20918863 GCA_037833715.1 Toxotes lorentzi
ATTAGCCATTCTTGGCTCCTTATTCTGTTGGACCGCTGCCTTTTGAACCATCATATGAGCTGAACTCTTGCCTCATGACTGAAAATGAGAAAAGGTCAAACCAAATACGTTTAGCTCTCAGGAATTTCCCTCAAACATCTGTCTGTTGATCAATAGCACTACCCACACCAGCCAATTAGTCTAATCAGACAGGCGTATAGCAAATACGCCCGTGATGGTGAAGGCTGTGCGAGATCTTTAAACAAACACACTGAGGCTTCCAACTCCACCGGAGTGTTCAGTGTTCACTCTCCATCCTTGACATTAGTGATGCGAGCCAGAGCAGAAGAAACTGTGTTCATCACCACGTTTTTATTTGGTCTACACACGTTTTCACATGATGTAACCTCATCTGGAAATGTCTCAAGATAAACAGTCACTGAAGTTGAGTCTTTAAAAAGCTTTATGTCTTATAAAACTCACACTAACGCTACACAGCAACCTAAAAAACTTAAAGAATATTTTGCTTTATTCTGTATCTGAACTCAGGTCAGTTCTTCATCTGTATGTAGAGATTCTTCTCTCGTCTCACAAAGGGAAAAAAAACACAACCATTTCAGTGTCTCAGTGACTCTGAATTACAAGAATACAGTAGCAGACAATATTTGTGGTGTTAATTCAAACTCACACAACATGAAACCCTTCCAGGAAGGAGACCTGGTTTCACCGTTTTCAGTGAGGCAGCTGTGTTGTGTCACTGAGAGTGGAACTGTTCATTTTTAACAAGGGTAAAAACAGTTTTTCTAGACAGATTTAACAGAGGAGGATGACACTGTTATATATTTTATTTATTTTACGACAACAGTTTCCATGAGACGTCTACCTTCCCCTGTCTATGGCGCTCAGCTGCAAGCTAAATTTTTGAAATCAGGTCACAAACTTAAAATTTCGCAGCAAAGATTACTCAAACTGGAGGAAAGTGCATTTGCTGGGGACTATTTTCAGTCATGGATTAACACACATTCGACACCCGTGCATGACAGCAGGACAGTGTGTATGAGTCAGAATAAACTGTGTGTTCATGGTCACGCACGCAGTTTTTGCAAAACATGAAACAGTGCAGCTCTATGCCGCAGAGCAGTAACATATACATTGACATTAATAACATTAAAAACCATCACCAGTCCTATTCTTTAATTACGTTGGGAGCCTCAAACACACACACACACACTGATGACAAGAAAAGCCTTTTCCCAAACAGCAACTGCCTCACTCAGATTATTTTTTTTCACGACAGTAACACTGAGCTTCAGGCCTGATTAAAACAAAACATAAAGGAGAGATGCAATCAAAAACATCTTTAGCTTTGGGCTCGTCTCTGCCCTGACAGTATCAAACTGGAATATTTTAAAAGCTTTCATCAGCTCTCAACTAGCAACAAATGAGACTAGTCAGGGAAGAAATGACTCAAATGTCCAGGAGTAACTGTTTAAATCAACAACACGGCCTTCGATCAATAAATTTAGACTCTGTGAAGACATTTTCAGCCTCGCTACAGGCTGTTGTGACATGTTGACTGTTGCACTGTGTGCTCAGGAGACAACATGCAACAGGGCACAGATGGGTAATGGGCCAGTTCAGCCCTGCTATTCTCGCGCCTGTTGCCATGGTGATTTGCATCGAGTGCTTTTTGTCCCTCAGAGCTAATCAAGGGGAAGCTGGATAGGGGGACTGAAACAGAGCACCTTCCTTTATCACTCTCACACTGCTGTGTGTTTGTGTGTGTGTGTGTTGTCAGGGATTGGCATTTGAATTGCCCATCTTGGTTTATAAGGAACACCTGGGGTGGGTTCAGGAGAGCCATACAATCAAGGCTGTCACAGCAGCTGGGATTTAATGCAGACGCCAAAACCAGCACATTATTTTGTTATAAATATAATATATAATATAATATAAAATGCTGACTTTCCAGGTTACAGTTAAAAATTCTTAATCAATAATTTGCTGTCAAATAAACAGGGAGGTCATATTTGAGTGACGGCACCTTTGCTTTAAATTTGGACTCAAAGATCAGGTATATTTTTCTGTTTTGTTTTGTTTTTTTACATCTGAACACTTAAACGTCACCTCCCATTCCAGACGACACTATCACAGCAATGCTTAACCGAACCCAGAAAATCAGCCATGATGTCTTAGATACTCCTGTGCTGTGTATATAAAAACATTTATCTACAGTACACAGCAGGTGGCCTAGAAATGTACTCTCTTCTTGCTGAGTTAACTGATGCCAATTAAAGCATAACTGGAGGCCTTGATCTCTGCTGGAAATTAGTGTTTCTACGCTAAGCAAGCTTCTACCAGTACAGCCAAGAGACCCAGTCGACACCTGGGGGACAACAGTGGCTCCAACGCTGAGCAGGAGATGGAAGACATGTCCCAACTGGACTATTTCATGCATGTTCAGAAATTTCTTTTTAAATCCTATCACACAAAAAATATAAATATTTTTACTGGAAAACAATGTATGAAAAACTTTGGAGAGTTTACATTTATTCATCCTCAGTGAGCGGTGAATTTAACCAGGTGTGTCACTTATTTGGACATTAGCAGCTAAAGTGGCAGTTTTAGTGTACTAAAGAGTGTTCCAGTGTTAAAGTATCCTATATTAGATTTTTCTGTTTTCTAACTGAACAGAAACAACCAAGGAAAGATGGAAAAATTCAGTCCTGCAGAGTTTAGGGCATAAAACCTTCAGTAAACAGTAAGACAGAGCGTGATCTGAGCAAATTCAACAAACTCCAAAAGACTGTCAATGCAAACAGAAGCAGAGAGTGAGGTTGATTGGGTTTTCTCCACATCGCTGGTCGTCCCTGCATCTGAAAATATCAGCAGAGCTCAGATAACCTCAGCGCTTCCCCGATCCAGAACTGCTGCTGCTGAGCAAACTTCACAGAGCAAATATGATCTTTCACATCCCGACACAGACCAAGTCACTGGGGGTAAAACTTTTTTATTGCAATTTACTGCAAGGCTGAACGATCGTCAGACAACACAGAGGTCGCACTGACAGTGAGTTTGTGCAGTAACGCAGCTAAACCTGAAACAGGAAGTGTGGAGTTCTTATGTAAATCTACACACACATGTTGATTAATATTTTTTTAATCTATTTTCTGCTTGCCATGTTTCATTGCTGATTATGAATTATAAAATCAATTATAAAATCAAATCTGGGTTAAACAGACACAGTCTTAGACTTTATTCCCGCTCTGGACCAGACTCTCTGCTCAGCTTAATATCTAAATAATTACACTGTAATTCGGAAAATTAAAGACGGTTATGTAAAGTCTATGTATTGTATATGGTTTATGGTTAATATTAAAGGGTTAAAACTAGTTAAAGTCAGTTGAATCATGTAAAAACATCTTTAAGTGAGCAAGTGGCCTAACGGAAAGACAGCCTTATCTCTGTGGCCAGATTCAGCTACACGCTGGGACAAAAAATGAAAGTAAACAGGGATTTCTACACAGCAGAAAATCACCATCAGAACAGCGTGTTACATATTTAATGCTTACACCCAGTTTAATCAACTTATCAGTCCACTGTCCAAAGTCAGTTTACTGTAACGAAGAGGCCTGCTGTCACAATAAAGTCCTAGAAACAGGTGAAACATGGAATACGAGTCAAACTCCGTCCAGTCACAGATAAAGCTTAACACTTGAAAACTCACAACCACATGAATATATCAGTATGGGCACTTTTTGCAGTGTAATAAAGACGATCCTCGTGGGCGTTCAATGCTCCAGCTCTAAATGCGGCTTCGCTCGCTCTGTCAGCTGAGATGAAAGTCACAATGAAAATGTCAAGTCACTGATGGAGCGGTGTCTTGCCATGCAGCTCGCCTGCCCTTTCTACTTTTATACCCAGACATGTCGGGGTGATACGCCTGAAAATAGCAAAAAGTCCACAGGGCCAGGTGGGTACCCAGATCGCTCGTCACTGAATCCTGGCCTATTACGTCAATCTGTCACTTTGTGTGGCTTTATGCTGACGGTAAGTTTGTCTGAAGGCAAGGATCAGTATGTTCACATTTATTAAGCAGGTTTGCCAAAAGCCCTTTACAAACACGGAACACGTAACGTTGGCTTTTGTCATGCAGACACGGGTGGAACGTAAATGCTCTGCAATGGCTTTATTCAATATGACACGACCGCTACGGTAAGAGCCAAAATGCTAACATGATATTTGGTCACAGGAAGTTATAGTGCTGGTGCAGGAGGTTATGAAATGGTTAAATGTAAAATGATTACAAATATAGTAAGAAGAGTATTTTCTGATCTGTCTGACAGTATCATCATTTATGACAATAGAGCTAGATCAATATATCGGCCAACAGCAGCTTAATGCAGATTAATTTTCAGTTTTCTCAATTTTCGAACTTGAGTGACCAGAAACTGCAGCACAGATGTTCAGGATCAGATTTTCTCTGTACATTAATTACCATTTCCTTATTACGTTCTGGCCAGCACTGCGTTTCCTTTTGCTGTTGCGGATCAGCTGCATATAATTTCCAGATGACTGTTTTTCTACAGTGGGAACACGTTTGGATAATAAGTCTGTTTAGATCATTTACTTCCATGTGAAACGATGGCTCCAGCCCACTCTCAGATAAATAAACAACCCTGTGAAATTAGGCCTTTAGGCCACGCCCTAAGCAGTGATGTCACAGCAGGTGTTTTGCCGTTGCTAGTTTGTGGATCCCCTGCTGTGACGCACTGATTTGGGTACAGCCTGAAGTTTTTAACCTACAGAGAGCGGCGCAGCAGCAGTTTGTCTGAAGGCTCTGTGGGATTCACTGCTAAATTACTTTGCTAAAGACTGTTTACTTCTTTAAAACCTACATCTTTGTAGAAGTGTAATGTTCACCCAGCAGCTGTCACATGTAAAAACAACTTGTTTCCTCCAGGTACTGAAATATTTTTTCATTTGTCATGTTCTCTCTTTATCACTGGAAAAAGGCAGAAGGGGAGAGAATGTCCTCATCTAAACAATACCAACCTTACTCATTGTTTTTTTTTTCTCTGCCAAGAGATTATAGCTCAGGCAATCAGAGCTTCTGTGTGGCCTGATCGAGGCTGAGCTGCCAATCACCAACACAACAGACTGGCATTGTCTACAAGGAGCTTTCTGACAGCAGCTATTGAAGCAGGTAAGACACAGTGGGTGAGAACAATGGCTGGAGGTGCAGCCACCGCAGCTTTTCCACTGTGAGATCCAGCTGTCAGAGCAGCCTCATCTCACCTGACTCAGCCCAGGGGAGCTTTTCATGCTCTTTCAAACTTGGACTGAAAGTGTAGCTGAGCTGACAAGTGGCTCCACCAAAACGCTGCCAGCGACTGACAGAGTCATTTTATGTTCCACAATGATTAGCATTTCAGAACAAATCTGGGTGAGAACAGCAACATTTCAATGTGAAACTTTCACCACTCAAGACAAATAAAGTTAGACAAGTGTAGTATCTGGAAATAACCACCCAGAGGTTGGACAGGGTCCTGTCACAGCTGGAACATCAAGTGAGGAAACATGACGACTGAACAATCATCTGAGATCTGAGAGGTTTCTAATGACCTATGAAGGAACAGAGGTAAAGAAAAAACACCCCACAAAACTGTGCGCCCCACTGAAACCTTAGAAATAGATTTCTCTAACTCTGTTTAGCTGCTGCTGTTATGAGAATAGATGAGAGTCTTCTCCGTTTCAACTTTCAGTTTTCTCTTTTTATCATTTTTCTCCTTCATGTAAATTCATGTCAGCTCATTTTTGCGTTGGTTAGTGTAACAGGGGTTTTCTTTCTCAGAGACACATTTTTTCATCAAAGTGAATCAAGGTCCCCCAACACAGACGGAGAGCCCGTCTGAGCTCAGCTAAAAAATCAAATTCACCGCAGATGTAATCGTTTTTTCACTGCACTCGACGCAGAATTAGATCACGGGCCACATTTCAAAAGGACACTGCAGACAGGAAATGACCGAGCTCATGAATTCACAACAAACACACGCTACCTGAAATAAATACACGTCAGGAAGCGGGTCAGAAACAACGGCGTGGCCACCTGCGCTGCCTAACAGACCCTTCACATGCTTAATGAGATCACACAACAGATTACAGTGTTCTGTTATCTCTGTTGGCTCTCTGTCTTAAATCCTGCAGAGATGTTGATAAGCCAAGAGATTCCCAGTGATGATCGGCAGATACGGGAAAAAAAGGTTAGCTTAGAAAGATGCGGTATAAATTCTGCAGAGTAAGCCAGTTATGATGCGTCTGACCCAACGGAGTCACAGACAAAAGTGTATCCAAGATTCAAAAATATGTGCAAATAATTCTCTGTGAATGGCTTTCATGTTCTGAGCCTTTTTTGATTCTAGGTTGATTCTCAGCAGGGGTTTCCCTCCTCATGATGCCAGAGAGGCCGCAAGGGAAACAGGGAGGCACAGACAGACTGTGGGTTTATTATTTATATTTCTGCGTGCTTGGGAGTGTGTGCAATTACAAAATGCAGCAGCTGACTCTAAAGTGGGTAGTATCACTGTACACGCTGATTTAGCAAACAACTCGGCTGTTTGTAACTGCCATCTATTATACAGCAGAGACTGAATATGTCTTGGCTTCAATTCTTGTACATGTGCCTGGTGATTATACTTTGATTGGCCTTTAATTTTGAGCAGTGGCCGAGTCACAAACTGCAACAGCAAATTCAAAATTCAGCTCAGACATTCGACCATTTCCTGATCAACTTAAACATGTGCAATGTAATTGGTGGATTCCAGTAAAGCTTTTAAAATGTTCGTGTTGCGTCAAACATCTTACCGTTGACACAGATCTCATATGGTGAACACAGCTCGCTCTCAAACAGGCAACCTGTTAGAGAAACACAAACACAAACAGGGGTTAGCAGGCTAACATGACAACAACTATACACAGCTGGATTTTACACACATGAAACACACATTTCCAACAACATTTTTGTTGCACAGGAACATGTCTTTCCAGACACAGAGTCCGTCTCACTCTGGATAAGACACCTCACAGTTTTTCTACCAAAGCAATCGTCCCTTTGAAAACTGTTAGAATCAAATCGAAGAGTCAAATAGAACAGAATGCCTGTACTGCACATTTCTAGTACAACCAAATGTTGTTGAACATGTTGAAAAACACCCTTGCAGGTATGTCATCAGGTGCCGCTGCCTTCCATTCATTCACTGAGCAAAGCACTCTCCTCACCTGCTGTGCCTCTACACAGCAAATACGTGGTTTGTGGGATCCTTACGTCTCTATCCAAAGACACACTGCTGCTCCATTTTTTAAAATATAATTTATTCAGTTTACCTGCATTGTATATAGGTGGAGGTAGAAATCTCTTGTATCTCACAACCTGGAGAAATAAAAATGAACAATCTGCAAATATACCATTAGAGGGTTTGTTATTTTGGCTGAACTGATGCGTTAAACATAAGTTAAAATATGTTTGTACCCTCCTGTGCATTGGTGGCTCTTCTATTTTAAAACTGGAATATGAGACTAAATGGCTTATTAAGACGTCACCGCTCGTGTTTGGGGCTGTTGTTTGTATAGCTGACATTTGTCAGCAGTGGACATTAAACGCTTGCAGTTATCCTGAGTTAACACTGGGCTGAGGAGGAACAGGATGATGCATGAAACCGGCTCCTTCAGTGCTCCTCTGGGAGAGGAGGGGAGGCAGCTATATTTTATTCTATTCCACTTACAGGAGATCTGGCAGTGTATCCCTTACACCTTTTGTTTCTCTGCCTGTGTCTTGTTCAATGATGCAAACACACACTGTCCCACCACACGTTTCCAAATCTGATTCCACTTTGCCTGAAAGTTGGGAATTAAAAAAAAAAAAAAAAAAAAAAATTCACCATCCATCATGGAGACAAAAGCTCTGCTGCAGAATGAGAGAAACACACATCCATAGCAAGAAGCAGGTGCAAACAATGTGCACCAAGTGCACTTCCTGCAGCTGCTACACAATAAAAGCCCTCCAGTGCAAAGTACGGATAATGTCTGGTTGTTGATACAGATGAAGGTCACTGAGGTTAGTCTGGGTTTAAGAGAGAATCAACACAGGTCTTCACTTCTCCTTGTACTACTCACACCGTAGCCACTACTGCTGCTGCTGCTGCTACTACTTTTAGTTCAATACAACACGTGTTTACTAAGCTGCTACATATTTCTGGTTATTTAGATTCTACACAGATGTAAGCAAAAGCAGGCTTCTGAATTTCCAACAACCGTCCATCTTGATGAAACCTCACTTGTCACAAGCAGATTTTACTTTATTTTTTCTGTACTACAGGACAGTATTTTTATCAAATCTAATTAAAATGTAATTTCTTCCCCGTTTGATGTTTACTTGGAAAAACAACCCATGAGTTGTCCTAAGTAAAGAGAGTGCGAGTGTTTCTAATGATTTTAAGGATGAATCCTGTAGTTGGGTGGAATCACAGTACTTGTGTTTCACCACAGTACAATTCTCTTGAATAACTGCAAAAATTAACTTAATGCATTTTCATAATTTTTGTTAGGTGGCACCACACGGGTTTAAATCGCAAAACAAATCAACATAAGACAGGAGGCACTCAGAAGCTTGCATAAATCCCACGTAAACACACGAGACACACCTGCCTCTAACGAAAATCAACAGCAGACACTTTCACCTTTGAATCTGCACGTTTCAGAGCAACACTTTTGTTGGTGCAACCGCATTTTTGTTGTGCAGGGTACTGTCTCTAAGGATCATCTGTCATAAGCTCGTGTTGTTTGTTAGATATTCATTATGTTACTGTTTTGGTGTAATTAAAGGGAGAATCACCCGAGGCTGTATTTGTTTACATCTCTGTAGAAAAAGACACAGTAATCATAATAGTTTCTAGCAGACGAAACCTTGTTAAAAGCAGAATCATGTAACACAGAAATGCTGTTTACAAAGAGTCAGAGTTTCATTACAGCAGCTTTAGGGAAATTTCTCCAAAACGGCATAATAAGAGAAAAAATATACAAGACAGGAAAAACAGCAGCAAAAAAATCTGAACAAAAAACAAAAAAATCCTGTTTACATACTTTGGCAAGAAAATGTTTCCTGACATTTGCTTCCTAAAATCTGACAACAGAAAACTGATATTTACAGCCAATGAAAATAATACTTAGCAAAGCAATCAAAACAGCAGGTAAATGCAAATTAATTTTTAGTTTCATGGAATAATTATTTTCTCAGGATGGGGGGTCACATATAAAAGTCAGTGATTCTCCTGCCTTTTAATGAGGCCGGTCATTTAATGTTGTATGTAATCATCGGTTGTACAAGCATCCCCTTTTCATGCACAAAGCCAAAAATTTCATAACCCCCCCCCCCAAAAAATGGACTGTTCAGTGGGTTTACTGTCAAAGAGTCAAAATTAGCGTAAGTCATTTTAAAAACCAAAGTTGCCGAGGTCCACTGACGTTTTTTACCCTGGCCTGCTTAGCTTTATTTTGAAATTTTACAGTTCACACCGAAATGGTTTACACACAGAGAGAGCTGTGAGCCTGTGTTCTTTCAAACAATATGTGGTTAACCAAGCTGGAGTGAGGATTCAACCAACTGCCACTTCACACACTGATTTTTATTATCATTCATCTAACAGATTATAAAGTTATAGATGAGACAGCAGAGCCAAAGTAAGAAAAAAAAACACTCCACTGTAGCCCCAAAATGATCAAGAGACGTGATATTAAAAAGATTTCAGGGAGAAGAGAAGAGCAAAGAGGCATGAAGATTTTTTTTCCATTTCACGTCCAGATGACAGCACTCTCCAGCCAGTTAGAAGCGGAGGATATGGCTTTTGGACTTTTGCTGCCACCCTGAGTTTTTGCTCTCTGGTTTCATCACTCCACGCCAGCAGAGTGTAAAATAGGCTGCAGTATTGCACTGTGGACTGACGCCAAGTCGGCGATGCGTGGGGAACGGAATTTCAATCAGCCTTCAATTCACCCTGTGAGCAAAGAGCAGCGTGCAGGCTGTGGCCTTTAATGCCTCCTGGCAGGGCTCACTGACAAGAAAAAGGCACTACATTTCCCACAATGCCATCTGTCTGTTTGCATCAGACACCTGCTGCTCCTGTGTGAGAGGGCCAGTGATCAGGCTGAGAGTGGTTACCTTTAAAGATAAAGCCCATGATTTAACTGATCACAGTCCAATGTGTCCACATGGACACTGACCCGTGTTTCTGGACGAAGTAATCAAACAAAGTGACGTCGTTAGCTAACGATATGCTAGTTAGTGGCTTTGGAAGTGGTTAGGCATGAGGACAGCAGCAGCACACAGAGCAGATTAACACAAAGACTAACTACCATGTGCACTGTGGCATTAATTACTACTGACAGCTGCATACTGTGCTATGTGTTTTTACATGGCGTAGATACATTTTGTAAGATATGTTGTTTTATTCCATTTTTAGGCTGCCTTTATAGCATCTGGCCAGGGGAGCCAAGCTAACTCTTCTTTAAACATAACAGTTAATGAATTAGCTCTATAACTTGTTGTATAACTTGTCATAGGAAGTTGTGTGTGTGTATGTTGTGTTCGTCTTCACCCTTGGCCTCTGTCTCACCCTCAGTGTCGCTGTATGACAACACAGGAGCGTGGACCTCTGTCTCAATTACAAAAAGTGACTTACTTCTACTTCCTCCCTCCCCTCTAACCTTTTCAGTTTGCCACCACACAATCTTATCTCTGCAGGCGTGTTTACATTTTGGGTCGCAGACTGAAGGAAAAGGACTGACCCTTGTAAAAGCATTCCCTGTCTTTGTAGTTTTATTTTTAGCTGGTCTAAAAGGCTGACTCACTCCCAGGTTTTTTCCCATGGTTTGTGTGTTGTCTATCTGCGTGGGGGAGACGTGTTTTCATTCAGTGTTTCCTTTGTTTTTAAGATGGCGACAGTCCAATTTGTTTGGGCCTCAGCTCTGACAGAAATGATCAATCACGACAGCATGCCACCTGGCAACTTAGATGAACACAAAACAAAGGATTTAGAAGCAAAAGCAATATTTGATCATTTTTATTTTGTTGCAGCAGAACATTGGAAATTAATTTCTCAATTAGGAGATGTGTGCGAACAGCCCTACCTAAATTAGCAGTAATCTCTCTTTGTCTTCCCCTCCTCTGTCTCCTGCAGCGACAAAACAACCACCGCCATCACCTCCTCCCTCACCCTTTCATCCCTTCCCTCTCATCCTCCTCTCTTCTTCCCATCCACTGATTGTTCAAAGCCGAAACATTGATCCATCCTTCTGGTTGGATGAAGCAGCAGTGGTTTTATATTCAGAGCTCTTTCTTTCCATAGCCGGCTTCTTATCAGTGGATTTTTCATTTCTCCCACAGAGAGCCAAAGTTAATGTTAATGTTTTATGTAATTAAAATAAACCACCTTTAGTCCTGTCCTGTGTTTGACATGTTCTGGATGTAAATCATGTGAACACGCTGTGTAATACAGCTTTCAGATACATTTGAGTTTCTATCTTGGAGCCTTTAAATGTTCATTTATTTTTCTTCCAAAGCAAGAACCTCTAGTTCATTATATATCTATCAAAAAGCATAGAGAGGTGATTGGTAGATGCTTAGCAGCTGCAATAACCACATTACTTTGATATGGTATCAGATTCTGTCTCATGCCTCAAATCAGTGTTCACTAAACACAGAGAATAGCTGGTGTTATTACTACAAATGACAGTGCACGCTCTGTCATTTGTAGTGAATGAATTAAGTTTCAGGAGGCCGGACTGGCAACATCAGTTTCTACAATAAACAGCTGGCATTTGCATCACAAAAACAATGACAGAAGACTGAGCCATCACTGAAGTCTACCTGAGGTCATTTGTTTTAAACCAGTAAATCTTTACCAGTAATAAAAGTTTGTTTGAATGCGACTGATCTGAGCCACAAACCAGCAGTTTTCAGCCATAAATGCTCAGTGACTATAGAAGCTGCCGAATGAATACAAACAGCAGTGGGTGATTCAGCAGGAGGCACACTAAACCCTCCAGGTCCAAACAGACACATCTCACTGAGATGAATGCTCAGAGCAAATGTGGTTTCACCTGCACGGTGAGGACAGACCAGAACGGGAGGAGACGCCGATCAGCACAGCCACAAACAGCAGCCTGCAGCAGGTAAGAACAAGGCAGAAGCAGGGCGCCATTAAGAGTGACAGGCTGTTCATCACACTTTCAGTTTCTGCACTCCACACATGGATCCAGATTGACCGATCTATTGATCAGCGTCAAGTCATTCAGTCACATGAGCAACAAAGCAGCTCAGATACGTGTCACCAGCTCAGACACATCTGGATGATGCCAGGTTTATCATCAAAATGTGGCTTTTTTCTGAACCCTCACTTATCTTTGGCCTGAGAATCACAGAATCACAGCTAAATCCATCCCTCTTTTCATCTCTGTCTAAACGCAAGAAGCCAAACAGGAACTAAAATGAACTCAGAAACTATTTGATCAAAGAATAAATAAACAAGGTTACAAATGTGACCAGACCAAAGGACACCTCGATAATTCAGCATCAACTTTATTTCTATAACTGTGTTTCTGACCAATGAGATTGCTCTGCTGCTGTGACGTAACAGCACTCATCCACCTGTCTGTATCCATGTCCTGTGCCCACATGTATTAGAGCAGAGTTACAGTAAACCACCTCGGCGGCTCAGCTCTGCCGTGACCCAACCAACCAATCGGCATGAATGAAATGTTAATGAGTGTTGCCGTGGCGACGGTCACACCGGGCAAACCGGCGGTGACCTTCTCCAGGGTCCAGATTAATGATTAGGAGACCTGAGACTTGACGCAGTCTGTGGTTGAAAACCCGGGAGGGAAAACACACACAGACACAGAGAGGCCTTATGATGAAAACACACTCTGACAGTGTGTACAATAAAGTACAATAAACACAAACATAAATCACTGCGTGGACAAACAGCAGCTGACAAGATCACACAAACAGACTATAGATCAGCAAAGACCCGAGCGAAAGTCACTAATCACTAAGAAATGTCTTCTTATTTCATCAATAAAATGTGATGCCTGTCATGTACAAACAGTCATTAGAGTTAAATACCCATTAGAATAAACAATGTCTGGCTGCAGCCTCATTTCCTTAAATCAGAGGGTTATATAACACACACACGATAATACGTCTGCACTGAGAGAGGCATCAGCAGCATAATAAGAGAAGTGAACACACTCATCGCGAGGGATAGTTTTTTCACTGATAAATTATGGATGAATTCACATGCAACTGGTAACTTCAACACATCAGTTAAATTTGCAAAAACTGAACATCATGAAAACCCCAGAAACCGAACATAAATCTCCAAAACAGCAGAAAAAGGCACATAAGAAATATGATACATCACCAGTGAAACACATGCAGTTTCACATGTGACACAAAATGTAAAATCGATCACTTCACATGTATAGCATCTGAAAATGATGTGTTCATTTCATGTGAATTTATCACTCATGAAATATTGTAATAAACTTGTGAAATTCATTTCCCATGCAATAAATTCACATTCAGTCTGAAACCTGTCAATAATTCTCGATTATTCATTTGTAGATTAGTCAATTAAAAATGAGTGACAATCATTTGATCATTTATTTAACAAATGTCTTTGGGGTTTCAACTGCTGACTGATTGCTCCAGTTCAAGCCTATATTCCAATGCAAATATAGAACATAGATAATTAAGTGTGTGGAGGTCCTCTCCTCCTCTTAATAAGAACACTATCATTCTCACCAGAAAACAAAAACAAAAACTCGCTGATGTGGTTTTTTTTTTCAGTAACTTGTTCTGACAGAAACAACACTGGAAGGCTCAGGCTCCACATCTGATGTCTTCTTAAGGTAAAAAAATAAATAAAATAAAAATCTGATCTCTCTCCGAATGGAAACTGAAACCAGATCATCATCAGACTTGGAGGTAAATGTATCTGAGCGCCCACTCTCTTTCCGGTGTGCTGCTTCACTGTTAAACTACTTTCTGCTTTTATTATCTAATTTGTGTTAACTATTTTGAGCATGGAAACCTGTCTTACTTTACTCAATCAAATTGTGCTTTTTGAGACTTCTTGCATGTTTAAAAGGGAAATATTCACACTACACAGAGGACTAAGGACTGCATCTGAAAACAGATACCCAGACTGACCTATGACCTCCAGTCAAAGATCAACACAAGTAACAAAACTAAACACATCACATCACAGATACTAATTGTTGCTCCTTATTTTGATCAGTTTCTTCTGGACAAAAACCATGAAATGCAACGAGGTCACTGCAAAGTGTCTACTGAGTTCTGCAGACAGCTCCTTATAAATATACGGTGTCTGTATTTCAGGGTTATGGAAACGTATGAGTGTGTACAGCAGTAACACAGGAAATGAAAAATGTCCAGAAAGTGCAATAAGGTTGTGATATCCTCACTACAGAGTGCCACTATGAGAACCAGAAGGCATATAACTGGAACTCTTTAAATATTGTAAGAATATTATGTGCACAAGGTCACTATAAAGTCACTTTTGATTAAAAATTTGAACATACAGGTCCCAAAAGGAACATCGTAAGACATCTATAGGGATTCTCTTACCCCACTCCGCTGCTGGGTTTATACAGCCAGTGTTTAAAGCTTGTTTGCAGCTTGTTAGAAACAAATCAAACCCGTGTTTCCACCAACCTGCACAGTTTTTTAGCGTTTGGAGCCCTACCTAAAATGGAGTTCTGGTGGCAGATGACACTAAAAAGTCCTGCGACAGTCCCGCCCATTTTCACAAGCTCTTGCACCAAAACAAAAATGGACACCAACCAGCAGCTTGCAGTGATTGTGTATGGGACTGTATAACCTACATAGGGAACTATAGGTGAGTGAACTTTGTAAAATGAAGCTAACTTCAGGTAAAGCTGTTTATTTACCGTCATGTCTCCCTCCAGTGACACACAACTGACATTACCAGTCGCCAATTTCAGATTAAAAAAATCTTGGGGCTCCTGCAACCATAACAACACACAACACTCCTGTGGGTTGTATGCGAGACTAGGGACAAACAAACCAAAGATGATACACATGAAGACAATATAACTTAATATAAAGGTTTTAAAACCAGACTTTAGCACGGGGCCCCTCTGCACGACAGGGCCGGATGATTAGCTAATAATGCACAGCCCGCTTCAGTTGATATTGTACCTCAGTGCAAATAACTGAGCATATTTGTACTGAATCAAATTGCCAAAACCAGTGGAGATGGATGAACTTGTGGCTTTTGCCCAGTCGGTAATTTGGACGGCAACAACTGCCACATGCTACAATAAACAAACAAACACCATGAAATGTCAAAACTGTACAATAAACTAAAAGACTGTGTAGGGTTATTGTAGGATTATGGTCACTAAAGCATATGCATCGATAACAGTACAGGCACATGAGCCTATTGCTGAATATGTTTCTGTTGCTTCTAAGAGTAAATGTATGAAAAGGGACGGAAAGCTGCAGCTCAGTGCTCAGTGTTTCGCTGCTCGTCTTCTCAGCTGAGTCTGTCCTGTGGCTGCCATACTTTGTTTGCTGGTTATGTAATCTGAAGGAGGGGTGGGGGTTGGGGGGGGGGGTCTGGACGCACACACACACCTCCTCTCTCTCAGCTCCACCAGCTTCTTCCTACTCTTCCTCCTCCTCTCACCATCTTCTACAACATATCTCTGCATCAGTGTCATCCTGCAGGCTCTGAATCTCAAATCAGTGGGGAATATTAGGTATCAGCTATTTATAGACTCTGTGCATGAGAGAAATGAATGTCTACAGGCGGCAACCATACACACACACACATTTGGGATCAATACCTGCCTCTGTCAGGAGTACTGAGCGAGAAACTGGAGAGTGTACGTATAAGCTTATGTTTCACTGCTTTGCATCGATGTTGTCACCGACTGTTGCTGCCTCCTCTTGTTTGCAGGCGAGTGTCCACAGACCCAGTGCACTGCCTATTTCTACATGATTTAATATCTGACACTGTTGTAAAATCATAATTCCTAGACATGCTCCTAAGCCAGCTCTATATTTTCATTTGTTTATTGTATACTTTTGTATATTTAGTTTTTAGGATTTATTTTAATTTTCATGTAAATATATTTTTAATTAAATAAATATTTTAACGTGCATTTCAACAATTATTCTGGTACTATGTAATTTTAACATTTTTAGTGTATTTATCATTTTGAATATATTTTCTAACATTCTTGCATTATTTTAAATAACTTTTTAAAATAGTTTTTAATCATTTACTTTTAAATTTGTATTCTTATTTTATTAATTTAATACGTGTTTTGTATTAAAATGTCTAAGTCTAGAATCCTTATCTAAGTAATTTCTATTGTTTTTTATTACATTGTATATTTTTATATAAATTTTATGTATTGTACTATTTGAATGAATTTTACAGTTTACAGTTTTTTAAATTTTATTCGATTATTTTTCTATTTTCACAAAAATAAAAATAATTTTCAGAATGTAATTGTGACAAATCGCTCTGACTGACAGATGTAGGCCTGATTATCATAATAAAGGCTAATTCTGCTTTACTTGCTTCATCCCGCGGTTCACCGCCTCCCCGTGCTGCACAGCTCCGAGTTCACGGTGCTCTGATCATATTCCGGTGTGGATCTGCTGTGGGTCTTTCTGCCGATACGTTGTTACAGCACCGGCCGTGTTTGTTTTCGCTCGGCTCAGGTGAAGCTGCAGCGAACCAGCCCGCCGGTTCCTGGCTCCTCCGCTCATACACCACTGACACCGATCAGAAACGGTCTCCTCCGGCGAGGCAAAGGCCTGAGGAGCACCGGACACGGTACGCTCACGTTTTCATTAAATTAATTATCATCCGTTAATGTACTCACCGAATCTCCTGTCAGCAGAAGCGGGGAAGCAGCTCAGGGAAGCGAGGAGGAGGAGGACGGAGAAAGGCAACGGATCCATGTCTCTTCTGGGTTAGTCTGTTCTCTCTGTTGTTAAAAAGCCATTTCTTCCAGCGGGCCTTGGTTCGTCTTCCTTCCCGTTCAGAGTGGCCCCACCGCGGCTGGAGGAGCAGAGGAGAAGCGGGACGCGCGGACGGTGGATGGATGTAGGAGGAGAGGAGAGAGGATGCAGGGCGTTTCTGCTGCTGCTGCTGGAGGCTCGAGCTCTCACACCGTCAAGGCAGCAGCAGGTATACACAGCACATCCGGCGTGGATTTCCAGAATAAAAGTCCGAACAAACACCATCTGCAATCATGGAGAAACAAGATGCAAAGGCTACAGTGAAAACTAAGTTGGTTCAAGTTGTATAATGTCTGTTTAATATAAACTGTGCAGTAGACCACCAAACAAACAAATGTTAGTTATAAGAAAACACAAAGCATCAGGCATTTGTTTTGTTTTCTAAAAGATTTTATTTTCCGAAATGTCCTTTTACTGTGGTACATTTTCAAAACAAAAACCCTAAAGACAAAGAAATGCAGCCTATGATACAACTCTAAAAGAAAATAGGATGATTTGTAATCACATTTATTTTGTCTCATTTGTGTTTGTTTTTGTAAAGTGTCTTGTGACCAGTGTTGGGGGTTTGCAATACTGAAAGATACAGAAATGAAAAATGCAAGAAATGAACAGAAGACTAGTCGGTGACAAAAACAAAAGCAAGAGCTGTTGCATCAGTGTTAAAGTGTTTTGTTACAGCATGTGGTCAAAGAGAAAATGTCTTCTTTAAATAACAGATTAAACAATTCCAGATGTATTTTGTTTCATCCAAAGACAATGATTAATAAACCTCCACAATACTTTGCATCATCACGGGTTTTTCTTCCATTACCTACACCAAGCTGCGTCTTCGGTGCTTTTACTGCGAAGGTTAAATCGGTGAATTTCGTGACCTGTTATTTGTAACTGGGACTTGACGGATTCATGGACCTCTCCTCTGATTCAGCACAACCGCTGCCTTCAGGTGCTGTCGGAAAAATAAAACCGTTTGATTTCCACCACAATGGACGCTGGGTCTGAAGGGGTTAAAACAGACCAACGCTCAGCTTATTGTCACACGTTCAGTTCTTTAAATGTATGACAAACAGGAAGAGATGAAAAGTACTCGTGTGTGTGTGTGTGCAGAATCAGAAATTAGATTTATGTGCTGGGTGTGTGTGTGTTCAGAATCAGAAATTAGATTTATGTGCTGGGTGTGTGTGTGTTCTTTTAACACCAAAATCCAGATGCAATCAAAGTGGGTCAAAGCCTGATTCATCCACATATTCCAAACAGAGGAGCGATCAGCGCTCAGAGCGACCTTATCAGGCTGCAGGCAAACTGCGTGGCCTCTGGTGTTTATACTCAGCACAGGGATAAGGTAGACACACACACACACACACCTCTCTGATTCTGTGGTTGTCCCATCAAACAGTCTGACCTTCTGCCCTGTGGTGTATTCAGGGTCAGATGAAGAAGCTCAGACTCTAAGCAGGTGTGTTGGTGCTGAAAACGCTGAAAAATCACTGAGCTGTTGCCACCAGCAGTTACTGTGTTTTTTTTTTTTCTTTTTTTGTAAGATGCCAGGGGAGGATTTTTAAACTCCGAAAACCTGTTGTATGTTGTGTGCAGTGTAAATAAGTGCATGTTTTATTAACAGTCAGTTTTCACTTCTTGTGGCAAAATTTTGCGACTTGGTATTTTGAGAGGGAGTCGGATCCAAACACACAGAAGGCGGACTGTTCGAGCCAACAAAAAACGGGCTTACAGGCTGACGGGTGGATTTAACTTGGAGTCCGGGCAGGCAGGAAACAAAGCTCAGGAAATCCAAAACTCAGGTAGAAAAACCCCAGGAACAGGTAACGAAGGGAGGCAGGAAACAAACGGAACAACCGCACACAGAGAGACTTAAATACAGGCGCGTGTAGAAAGGGACAGGTGAAACTAATAGGGGCGGGGCAAGCAATCACAAAGGCGGGAAAAAAAACAAACAAAAAAAACAACAGGTGAGTCATAACAAGTCTGTGGTCTGATTTTGTTGGAGCTACATCTAGTGGCGATTAGAGGAACTGCAGCGTCGAACTCGTTCAGCTGCGGCATCAGCTGATGCCTCCACATCACATCTGTGCAAACACTTCATCTGCTTTTTGTTTTTGGACACTAACGTGCCACTTCAATCAAAGTCAGATAAATCTTAATTTTTACGATGATGTAACTTCCAAATAATTTCTTCTCCTGGACAGAAATGTAGAATTCACTGCTGGCAGGGAAAACAGGAATGTCATTCAAATAATGGAAACATATGCTTACCCTCACCAGACAGGCTTGCATTAGGACAACAACTACATGATTAACTCACCTTAAAGCACTCTGCACTCAAATATATAAAGAACAGTCAGAAACCACAATGATGTACAGCTTCATGCTGCTATATCCAGCTAAAGCGCTTTATTCGTTTTTAAAAGACATGTTGGAGACATTTGGAAACACGGGAAACTTGTAGAATTTCGTTGGTTCTTTTTCATACATGTAAATATCTCTGGGCCGTGTCAATTTTAAGGCACACGATAAATTAAGAAGACGGAGAAGACAAAGCGCCTTTCCGAGGACACACTCCACCCCAGAGGCATAGATTTCAAATCCAATGGCTTACAGATACATTTTTTATTACAAAATAAAACACAGACCAAGATGAAAGAGGGTGACAGCTGGAAAACACACACTCACACACAAAAGACGTAAAATGCAGAAGTTTACATACATACATGTAAAATACTTTCTTGATGCATGATGTGAAACAAGGACACAAAGGTCTACATTTTGTGTTTTGAAGGGCAAAGGTCACACTAGCCACCTCTGTGTCAACACAAAATCGCTGCTCTTTGGCTGTTTATGGCCACACAGATCACAAATGTGTTTAATCAGTGTTTGATACTCAGACCTGTGTAATCTGTGTGTTTGTTTTTGATATAAATCCCTTCTGAGCGAGTGCTGCCACGTCAAATCAATGTTTAATATGATGTGCGAGAAAACAAGTTTATGTACACAAGTGTGGTCTTACTTCAGACTGTGCATATTTTGTGTGTAACAGCAAGTTAAGACTATTGTTGATGCACAAACAAAATGTGAACAACTTCGCTGAAACGACGACAAACCCCGCTGTGAGCACTGCAAATAAACAGAAGAGAAAAAAAGACTTCGTGCTTCAGTTAACAAAATGTTGCCAGATACTGCAGAAATTTCCTGTGATTAAATTATCTTTTTTTTTTTTGTTTGTTGGAGTCGGGTGAAAATTGGCGCTGTGAGTGTTGCTCTTAGCACATTCATCTCAGTGTTTGTGCAGATGTGCAAACTGTTGAATTTCATATTAACCTCAAAGAACAGCCAGCCACAAACACAAAGGTCGTCCAAACAAAGGCTGGACTGAAAAAAAAAAAAAAAGAACGAGGGAGGTGGAATTACAGGAAGCTCAGTGGTGAATTCAGTCAGTCGTGTCATACTCGCTCCTCTGCTGCTCTGTTTTTAAATGCTGGCGATGGTAGCTCAATTTTTAAAAAATGAGACAAAATTTTAAAAAATGGAAAAAGTGGAATGTTTTGAATGAATGAATTAATAAAAGCAGAATTTCTGAAGCTCAGAGCAGCAGAGGGGTGCGTATGACATCATTATACTGAAACACTATTGTGAGAAAGTATGTTCTGAATTTATCAACACAACAGCTAAGTATGAGGGAAGTTTTGAGTTTTCATTACCTGGGAAACAGGAAATTAGGAATAAAAGCCTGTCTCTAATATGGGCCTGTTCAAATAAAGGTCAGCCTACTATGTGAGAATTTACAGTGCACTGCCACGGTGTCTTTTCTTAATACTACCCGTGGAGGGCGCCAACATTGAGAACTTCCACACATAGAGGCTTTGGATAAATGATTAAAAAATATGGGTGATAATTTCATTTTAAATACAGCTGAATTTGATGCAGGGATTACATTAAAGGAACAGTTTCACATTTTGGGGAATCAATTTATTCACTTTGTTACCAATAGCTGGATGAGAAGGTCGATAACTCTCTCTGTCTCTGTGAAACACAGAGCCAAGCTAGCTGTTTCCCCCTGTTTCAAGTCTTTATGCTAAGCTAAGCTAACAATCGCCATCTGACTGTAGCTCAAACTGTTCCTTTAAAAAGGTTTTCCATATTATTATTAGACCTGACACTTTAACTTTTACATTTCTAATTTAGAAAAACTGTTTTTTTTTTTTTATATATATGAGATTAAATGATCTACTGAAGCTAAATTGAATCAGGCAATGCCTAAATTGTAAAAGTAAAGATGATAAAAAAGATTTTAAAAAAAAAACCACAGATGTGCAAATATTAGAAAACAATCAGGTAACCGTCTCAATGGCCTTATTTCAGTGTAACGGCAGGTATATTAACAGATGGAACAGACTGTGTTATCAAGCTAAACATTGGTACTCGCATCATATTTAACACAATGTTCGTGCACTTACAGTTCTTCTCACATGGTTAATACACACAATGTTAAAGTGGAATAAAGCCAGCGTACAGCTGTGTTGCCAAAAACCCATGAGGGTAAAAAAATAAAATCCGTCTCCTCTCTTTGGTGACATCTTTCCCACCTGCTCTTCTTCAGAAACTCTGTCTCGAACATTTTCCATTAAAAAAAAAATCAAATAAGAAAAAATTACAAACAATCATTTGGCCAAGTCGGAGAGCACACACATCTCTCTCTTATCTCTAGAATGCACCGTCTGCTCCGTCCAGCATCATTGTACATTATTTACAAACTTGTACAACATCATTCTTTACAGAAACTCGAGGCAGGAAACTGCTGCAACAGCAAAAAAATAATGTTCTATTTTCTTCTATAAATATGGAATATAGACTTCCATAGCAGTATATATATAGTTTTCTACATGTTGTATATACTCCCTTTATTCAATCGCTCTCACTCACTGCTTAAAGGGGAGGTTTGCCTTGCGACTGATGTGGTTAAATGAAGGTCAAAAGCTGCTTCTGTTTCCTTTTTTACAGTTACAGTGATGAAAAAAAAAACGCACTGTAGAGTTAAGTGGAAGTGTATAATGTGGAAGTGTGGTGATGTGATGATGACACTAATGATAGTGATGAAGACTTCTTGTCATCATCATCTATAGCTGGTGATGCTTCGTCAGGCCATCTTCACTCAGCTCATACCTACAGGAGGGGAGAGAGAAATGTGGGAGGTTTTCTTTTTCAGGAGATAAAATAATCACTGCAGAACCGACGGCAACAACAGGAAACAGTCCCATCTTTTCAGTTCCTTTTCACTTACCCTTTCTCTGTACATTTGCACTATGAATCAGGGATAGATAGCCTTAGCACAAGGGTTTTACAGTAAAGCAGCTGTAACTACAGCAGATCGCGGCTACTGAACTGAGCTTTACAACTCTGTAAAGTACACACACACACACAGTAACTCACCATTGTGTCCAACCCTTGGTGATGTCCTCATGAGTCAAATCCACCAGAACCTGATGGAAAAACAACAAAAGACTTATCCAAAGTTTCTAACGCACGAGCAGATTATCTACGATTCACATGGTAGAGGAAACAATGGAACTTCATCCTGGAAAAAACACTAATGTCAAGACATTTTCCTCTGTTTTAAGCAACATCTATGAACAGGTCACCTTTTTTTTGCAGTGTTAAAAATTAAGTGGAAAGATAAAGAGATAAAGACAAGAAAAGTCTGTACCTTTCCCAGAAGGCCTTTGTGTTTGGAGAGCAGACCTCCACCGTTCTTCACAGCGACATCCAGAGTCCGTCTGTGGAGCTCCACGAGGGAGACACTGAACTCAAACCTGAACAGGCAGAGAGAGGGGAAGACAACACCGGGCATTTACAGCAGGTTTTTTTTTTTTTTTAGCCTAATCCACAGCTGAAACACTGTGTTTGACAATAAAGTTATCTAGCAATAATAGAACATGTTTAACTCACGTCTGATCATAAACAGGGTTGAGCGTTTTCTTGAAAGTGTGAGTTTTCCTCCTGCCCGACCTCCGTTTGTCAGGAAGCAGGTAGAGGCGGACGTAAGGATCTGACCCCTGCTCAGTGAACGCTATCAGGTTTCTGTGGAGGAAAACAAATAGAAAACGCTGACCTCATGCATGTAAAGTGTGTTTTCTGAAATAAACTCTTCTTTCTTCTTAGCTCGCACCTGCAGCTGTGAACGACCACGATGAGTTTGTTCCTCTGTGAGCTGTGTCTGACC
Organism: Toxotes lorentzi; assembly: GCA_037833715.1. Taxonomy (NCBI): domain Eukaryota; kingdom Metazoa; phylum Chordata; class Actinopteri; family Toxotidae; genus Toxotes; species Toxotes lorentzi. The sequence goes on from JBBMJY010000006.1 coordinate 20,907,862, forward strand.
GTCAGCTGGATCTCACCCAGAGGGAAATGACTGGGGCCTGAACCGCTACAGAGAGAGAAGGGGGGGTCAAAACCATCTCCCAACACATCCAACTACCGTGCCCAGCTGTTTAAGGAAATCCCTCAACTTCTCAAACAAATTAAAATAAACATTGTGGGTTTTAAAGGCTTACGCAGGCAGCCCAAAGAAAAACACCCTGCACCCTCTCGCACAGATAATGCATGCAGTCTCAGCAGGACAGAAGAGAAGAGACATTCATCTCTATGATTCTACAGTGAAACTGTCATAATGACATGGAGCTGGATGCTGTTCATGGAGGTTAGCATTTCTGAATTTAAACTTTAATTTACTTGAAGCTGAATTTTGACAAAACCTGCCGTAAAAGCATGAAAAAGCTCAGAAGCTCACAGAGTCAGGCACAGTTTGATCACTGGGTGGAGAGAAAAACTGACTGATGGATTGAATCTGACTGATCGATAGATACTTTTGCAGCTGCTGGAGCCTCAGCTGCAGCTCCTGAGTAGCGTAGGGGTTGGAGATGTCTGATGCGATGCTGGGCGTCGGCTCCTTGCCTCCGGCCAGGTACTGCTGGGAGCCAGAGATGGCCAGGTTAGAGGTGCTTCTCCCGGTCTCCGCCAGGGTCTGACCGCCTCCTCCTCCTCCTCCTCCTCCTCGCCCCAGGTCTGTGCTTCCAGGAGACCTAATGGGTTCCTCTGTCTCCCTCCGCCGGTTCAGCAGGTCCTGGGCCGACACAGAGGCAGAGCGGGGGATGTCGGAGGTGGAGGAGGGAGGCTTTGAGGACTCTGTGGAGACAGAGGGCCGCGGCGTCGGTTTGGAGGTGTCGGTCTTGCGGACCTGCACCGAGGATGGGGTGGAGTTTGAGGATGAGGAAGTGTCCTTATCCAGACACAACACCTGAAATTAGACCAAAGATATGGAGAAAATAACAGACAGGTTAGGACTACTTGTTCTTCCCCAGGTCACTGAGACAACATCATCTGCAGGCTGTCGCCCTACCCGCAGAGCCATCTTCATCTTGAGGGTGCAGCTCGGTCCGGAGTTCGTGAGGGGGAAGCGCTGGTTCAGCGTCATGCCCTCTGCCTCCAGCACGCGACTCAGAGGCAGCGTCAGTATCCCCAGAGAACAATCGTGTTTCTCATCCTTCACCTTAAGACACAAGGATACAAACACTGAGGGGATAATGTCATTCACAGCTCTATATCTCTATATATAGATTTAACAGCTTATAAACGTGGAGACTGGAGCAGCAATGAAATGATCAGCCATTTAAAATTATGCAAACATCACTGCTTTGTTGCTAAAGGAGCTTCCATACCTCAACCACCAACTCTTGGCTTTTGGGGTTGTGGATGAGGAAGGTGAAGTTCTCCTCCCACACTGGTTCATGGGTCTTATATCTGGTCTGGAAAAGGACACAACAGAGAGAGTCAAACCGAGGACGTTCAAAGACGCTTATTTGATTTTTAACAGGGGAAATTCAAATTTTCAAATGGGGATGGGAATATTCGTAAATATTATCCTGCATTAATGAATCGCCATCATTGGAAACGCAGGTCACGCTTCGGTCTCACCTTGCTCTCAAAGGATTTGTGTCCCACTCTGAACTGGACAAACGGACTGGGATCACTGGTCACTTTTTTACCAGACTGCAGAAGAAAAACAGTTTTTTTACAAACAACAAAGACTTTTTATTAAAAAGTTCTGTGACAAATGTTTTGTTCCGAATCCAATTAACAAGTCCAATTGCTTTGCTAAGACACATTTCTAAAACATATAATATACAGTTAAATGTTGTTACAACATAGACATGAACACCAGGTGATAATATGTACGATCTGAGAATTCAAAATTCTGACTTTGAGCTCATACGGTGTCGTTTTTGAGCCTGGGATGTCGAATCTTTAACGTGATACCCCGTGATGCTTTTCACATTTTAGCATGTGATGGTAAAATGTGTCACTTTTACTGAGAAGGAATTAGGATGGAAAGTAAAAACAGAAAAAAAGGACCCCAAACCAAGAAGTCTGAAAAACCTGTCAGATCAGAATGAAGGAAAAGATCAATTAAAAGGTTCAGAATGAAAAAGTTCAGTGTAAATGAACTTCAGACAACAATGCTGTTATTTACAACACACATTGTTAGACACTGTGCACAGTTTTAGTCGACAAACACGATTAGTGGAGTTTGTTGATGTTTTCACTTCAACACTCAGTAAGTACAGTTCCAGTGACTGAACTCAGCTGCAGAGCCGTTCTGAACGCTGCAGCACCAAACGAGCGTTAACTCTCAGCAGGAGAGTGTATGTACACCTGCAGAGTAGACAGACTTTTAAAGTGCTCTATTCTCCAAACTTCCTCTTAAATTCACAGTCAGTGAACAGTAAGATGTGAGGAAAGTGAGAGGGATTTGGTGGGGAAAAAAAATCCTTCTTTATATTCCGGCATATAAAATGGGGTCCAAAAGTACTTTTCACATTCAAACCACAAAACAATTGCAAATATGAATTTTCTCTTTAAAAGTTCACATCTTTATTAACATGTTGAGTCAATTTTGTGACCTTTGGTTCTAAATCGAAGTACAAGGGCGTCTGTGGTCCCATGTATGCAGGACTTTTTGCAACAGCAAAAAGCAGCCAGAGGAAGCTGAGAAAAGTTTGGCGTTCTCTATGTGAAAACTTTTTCTCCAAACTTACTTCAAACTGCAGTGTCCAAAAGTTTGTGGACACTGTCTACAAGTGACTGGACCTCTGGTCTGGGACTGTTTTTCAAATCTCAGTGCAAAAGACTCTGACGTTTTGGACAACAGTGTTCTTCCACCTTCGTTTTTGCCTGTTTGTGTTTGGCCCTTCCTGTTCTGACAACAAAGCCCTCGTGTTATTTGTTTATGGAACAAACAAAGTTTGGTTCATAAACAAATGTTTTGCCCAGTTTGGTGTGGAAGAACCCGGACTGGTCTACACAGAGTACCTCAACCTCATCCAACACCTCTGTGATGAATGTGTGAGGCAGCCCTTATCACCAACAGCAGCATTGGACCTCATTAATGCTCTTGTGGTTGATATTGGACTTAAGACTGGAGACTCCAGCTCATCACGTGACGGGGATAATGTTCAGTGTCCACATACTTTTGGCCTTACAGTTCGAATATGAGTTGCATGTGTGAACATATGTCACTGTGTTTCCTCTGCACTCTTCCTCTGAGCGATGTGGGCGTGCTTCGTTTCTGTGTCGTTACCTTGATGGCCTTACTGACCGAGGCCTTCTTCAGCCCCGCTTGGTTGAACTCTAACGGATTGCGCTTTGATTTTCCCCCAGGGACAAGGCAGGAGAGAGCAAACACACACACACACACACACACACCAGGTTATTAGGGAAAAGAGGAGCATGCAGGGAGGAGGAGGATGAGGAGCAAGACAGAACACACCAGCACCGCCGTCATCGCCAAAAATCACGATGCAGCACAACACAAGACAGACAGAGAGACAACATGAACGATCACATGGTTAATGTCATTCCCCAATTAAACCTGGACATGAGGTCATAACTAGAGCCCGATCAATATCGGATTTATGAAGCATATAAGACATTTAGAATATGCCATGACTTTTTGGATCTTCGCCAATGTTTATGCCAATATATCTGCCAATATATCTGCCATAAACCAATGTCAGCCAAAAATATATTGGTTGGACTCAACAACGTAAGACAGGAGTCAGTAAAATGGAGAGGAGAGATAAAAGGAAATCAGAGGGGAGGAATCATTGTGATCCAAAAGAAGCTGAGATGGTTTTATGATGTGATGATAACTGGGGAACATTGATATGTTCATATTGATAGGAAATCTGATAATATAACAGCAGGACAACACAACTGAGGCCCAGTGCCATCCTACAGTGTAAATGACCTGGCACTAAAACAGAATATAGCACCAGGTTCTTATTCCTTTTCCACTGCAGGAACTTAAAGGGTCGCCTTATCATCAGGGTTGTCCTATATTTGGGCCAAATGCTGCGGTCTGTCAAGTGCAGTGGAAATGCAAGGCACCACTGTACTGATGCTCAAAGCTAATACCAACGCCTGGCAAGCTCTCAAAGTTAGAGCTATGGAAAGCACCAAGTTAGGGATATTTAGGTTCCTGCAGTGATGGTCTGATACCATCACTTTACACTGGTTATCATTCAATCACGCCAGGACTCATGAGAAAGGCAGGTTTAAATGTTAAGTCACTGTATTCCACCATGATGTGATCATGCTGAAAAGACAAGCATGACCTCTGTGATAAAGTCTGACAGAAAAATACAATATGAAACATTAAAACTGCAGAATATCCATGAGTGAATATCTCGAGGTGTGGACATGAAGTGGGATTAAACTGCGTCTGTTGTTCCTTCATGTTCCTGAGGTCATCTTTGATCTAACATGGATAAAAGGGTCTGAAGACTCTGCCCTGATCATCATGCCCCAGATCAGTGACGGGATCAGAGATCACCCTTTTTAGAGAATACACAGACATGATGACAAGAAAGCAGTTTGATTAAAGAGGCATTAACTCATCACTGACCCCTGGTGGCACACAACACAAACAGCTCCAATTCAGCCGATTATAAAAACATTTCCTGTCAAAAGGTCTGTGCATTCCTGAAAATATTAATCAAAGTAACTTCGGTTTTTCGTGGAACAGTAACCAGAAAACCGGTTCACATACAGTGGGCTTAAACATGAAGGATGGAGGGAAGCAATCCACTGAGAATTCACCGTCCCTGCTCTAAAGATATAAGCAACAGCACATTGATTTGGTTGAAGCTGTTTTAACCTCTCCGAGAGGTGGGAATACGTTTCTGTCAAACAAGTTCTACTAAAAGTTTTACTTTCGTGAAGCACTTTCTTACACCTCTTATATATAAAAGTGTTACAAATAAAGTTTTATTGAAAATCTCATAAAAACTCATTTCTGTTGAAGACTTGTTCGCTGTTTGTATTTTTTTGAAAAAGGTTTTAAAAAATGTTTTGTTAACTAAAGTATTAAGGACTAAAAATGGATTTATCTAAAAGCTCTAAAATATTTCTCTGTGACCAAAACAAGACTGAAGTATAAAAGTTTTTGTTGACTCATAAAAATTGGATCGGAAGTTGACTAAATATGATTAATGCTCACATGGACTTTTGATCTCAAGACAAAGACTAAGACTAAATTTAACAATAGATGACAAAAGCTGACAAAATGAACCTGAAATTAAAACATGTACGGTATGCTGAAATACTTTTCTGGTGCTTTTTGTGTTGTCTCATGAGACACCTTCATTACACAGAATAAGACCTTACCAATTTATAATAGCATACATTAAGAAGTATTGATTGTTTTAATCTTTTTAAGCCTCCAGTGCTCTGCTAAAATGTAATGTGAGTTGGCAGCGAGGCAGAAAAACACCAGCATCATGAGATGTTCCAGCCATCGATACACAGAACGAGCAATGGCAAGGTTCATTTTAATGGACACACTGTCTCCGCTTTCCAGAACATCACCCACCTGATGAAGCTCGATTAGTGGAAACAACGTACGATATGTCAACTAATCCTGTGAGATCAATAACTGCTTAAGAAGGAACATAACACAGGAGGAAGGATGCGTGTCATGGTTGTGAAACATAAGCCCTCATAGCTGTTAGCTAATCTATCCAACAAATAACATTCATAAAAAAAAACAAACAAACAATGATATTAGAGAATATTCAACCAATGCACTATTAGGGAGTCATGCTCATCAGGCAAACACTTAAAATCCTTCCAAACACAAGCAAAAGTAACAAAAAACACATGACCTCTTTAGCAGAGGTATTCACACCTTTGCATTCTCCAAACTACTCTAGGATGCAGAAAACAGCCAGCGCACTCACAAATAAGGTCCTATAGAGAGAGGCTGTGTTCTCGCAGAACACGAGGCCCGCCGCCCGCCTCTCTTTTAAGTAGCCCGAGCCCAAGTTCCCCTCGAAGACGCTCTTCAGAGGGGGGAGGAGGTGAGGAGGAGAGAGGAGAAGCAGAGAAGAAGAGGAGGCTGAAAAGAGGAAGGTGAGACCTGCACTAACAGAGGTTTTACCACCAACATAAAGTTCTTTATAGTAGAAAAGACTGTTCTGCATCAGACAAGGCAGACTTCATGCTTAATGTTTGTTTTGACCTTCCTGGTATAATGGAAGGACGGGATATCAAGAAATGTTCCACACACCAAAAAAAAATAATCACCCACTTTCCTTTTTAGGAAATGAAACTGAAATGAAAAACACCTGTGTTTACGATTCTTGTTCTCGTCTTTTATATCGTGCCCTCCCGTTCATTAAGCTTTAAGACTTTTTAAATCCCTGCAGCGTCTGTTTAGTGATCAACAGCTCATTAACCACATCCTCCACATGTTTTAATGGCAAGGAAGCACCTATACAGTAAATCTCAGCTGTTTTCATTCTGATTATTTTGATTTGCTGACTTCTATGAAGAATATATAATATTATATAATAAATAATAATATTATATATAAATAACTGCTGATGGTTAAGTCGGTGACGTTCGACCAGACGGACTCACCGGCAGGTTTCTGGCTGAATCCAGGAAGATGATGAGCAGCGCAGACGACAGGCCGTCGTTGGCTTGACCGCGTTCAGCTTTGATGCTCGTCAGTGCCTTAAAAATAAGAGGCATCGTCAGTAACTGGTCAGTAACTGGCCTGAGGTCAGAGGTCAGCTACGCAATAACTGTTTCTGCAAGTGAAGCCTGTACCTGGCCCAGCTTCTCAGGTGTGGGCAGCAGAGATAACCACTCCAGCTTGAGGTGCACCTTCCCTGTGGCCACATCGTCCAACACAAACCACTGAAGACAAAGACATGTTTGTTGTTGGTATCAGTATTTGAATCTGAGAAAAACATCCAGCTGCACAGTGGATGCGATGCATAACTAAATTCTATAAAATATATAGATCTGAAGATGTACTCAAAGATACAATAGAGCTTTTATTATAACTTCATATTATTTTGCTTGTTCAAAAAAATCATAACGTATTTCACATTCAGATTTATTTCTCAGAAACTCTCCCCCCTTGTTTTCAAATTTTCACCACTGAATCTGAGAATTTCACTGAGTCTCAGTAAGAACAAACACATCAATAATAAGTCTTAGTGATGTATTTCTGAACTGAACTGAAAGAAAAGTATTTTCTTCTTAATATATTGTGAGTAATAATGCAATGGCAAGAAAACAGTGCCATTCATAAAGTCATAAGCTTTGACTGACATATATTGTTAAAAAACTGACTGCTGCTTTAACATAATATCTGAGAGCAGTTCAGTGGGGAGAAGATGCAGATTACCTCATCGACCCTCTGCTCCTTCTGGAGCTCGGCCAGGTCAATCATCAGACTGAAAAACAAGTCACAAAGAATACAAAACTTTGAAGGCATGTGAACGAGGCACGCACGCACACACACACACACACACACACAGCGTGGCTGTCTCTAACATGACAGAGAATTATGGGCTCTGGTGGGAAATTAAAGTCAGTCACGCGGGGCTGCACTCATTAAACACCTCTGAGAATTCAGGGTGAAAGCAGTGATCGCTTTCAGGGGCCCTGTCCTTTGATGAAGCTCTGCTATCAGATAACTCAAGTGTGAAATCCGATTATGTACAGTGGAAACGCTTTATGACAAATCCTCTCATAGGATTTGTTTACGATATGGAAAACACAATATACAGAATACATTAAAAAAAGTGCCTTTACTTACACAAAATATTTAGAAATCATCAGCCATGACAGATGGAAGTGTTGTGTTTGTGTCCTTTGAGTTTTTTAGATTTACAGAATAAAAAGCAAAGACGAGTAGTAGGCAACACTACAAGCAGCAGCTACGAGGATGGAAAACACACACAAATGGAAACAATCAGCAGCTTTGGTGTTTTGACAGAAGCAGTACCTTCCCAGAAAGTCGTCTTTATCAGTGTCTTCATCAAATAGCTCAATCCCCAGATTCTGTCCTGAGTGATCGTACACCAAGGCCTGAAAGTACAGACACACACACACTTTACACAGGACTGGTGCACACTCCACAGTAACAGACTGAACCGGACTTTGTGACCGTCCCCGTTCAGGCTGGTGGCACAGATCCTCCTTTGGACCGCATCACTTACCTCGTACACTTCGTTCCATTTTGGGTTGACAGTCTCATGGATGACTTTGCTCTGGAAGAGTTGGTTCCCGACCTGGATGACTCCATACGGGTCTGATTTGCCTTTGATCAGCCCTCCCAGGAACTTGTCTTTACCCAGCAAGTCCTGGGCTTCGATGAAGTGGATTCTCAGGACACCCTGAGGAGAGAGACGAGTAAGTTGAGGATGGCTGAACATCTCTGAAATGATTTCATACTTTAGTGAACATAGAGAGCTGAGGACTGGGGGGGGGTTAGCAGACTCCCTGCATACACAATAAAGAACAGGATGTATAGTTTTATTCAAAGTTAAGAAGTACAGATTTTGGTTTAATGACGCTTACAATGGAAATAGGAGCTTCAGTGTTTTTCAGAACTGAAAGACCATGTAGCTCTAAGATGGAAACATAAGTTAGTGGTGAAGGGTGTAAGAGCAGGATGCGCTGGAGAGACATGCAGGCTTTATGTATAATCAAAGACAACTACACATGGGTTAGCTTGAAGCTAATCTGAACCTGCAGTGCCTGGGCAGGATGTGAAATAAAACACAAAGCAAAGAACAGTAACATAAAGGGAGATGTTTGCACTCATATACTACGCGGAGCAGCTGAAGAAGAAGGTTTGAGATTTGGGGAAGGGTTTTTTTATTTGGCAATATAACAAAACTGCCTCCAATAATGAATCACTGGTAACGCAACAGATGCAGCGCGAGTTATTTTCATCAGTCATCACATTTAAGAAGCTGGGAGAAGCAGAGAATGTTTCAGATATGTTTGGTGCCAAAAAGTCAAATAATTTTCCTGTCAATCAACAACTGATTAACTGACTTACTGTTTCAAAACTGTAAGTGTAAGCTGTCAACTGCGTGTGTGTGTGTGTGTGTGTGTGTGTGTGTGTGTGTGTGTGTGTGTTTTTTTTTTCTGTTACCTTGGGCATGGGGAAGCGTAGCTGGGCCAGCTGGGCCTCTCCCACCAGAGGGATTTTGATTGCGTTGGGCAGGACCAGTTGGCTGTAGATGATGTCCTGGATGATGTTGTCACATAAACCACTGAGAGAAGAGGATGGAGGAAGAGAAGGAGAGAAGAAAGAAGGAGAGCCAGAAGAGAAGGACGGACAAAGACCCTTATTTTTTGGAAAAATGTTTTAAAGTTTGTAAGTCAGCAGGTTTTCTGGAGCCCTGCAGGATCACACTGCTGAGTGTGTTAATATCTGCAGCTGTCTATACGTCCACGCACATGTATCACGTGCATCCACAAGTTCACTCATGCACACACAAAACACATACGGACACACACTATGCTCTTCTCTGGTTCCAGAAACAATTTACGTCAGATTCAAGTGTTGATACCGTAGCAGCTTCCTCACTGATCCGAAACAACCAGCATGTACACTGAGAAGAGTAATCCCTGGCTGCAGCTGGAGTTTAGACAGAAAGACATACGATACTCTCACAGTAGTGTGGTAAATGTAAGTGTGTGTGTGTGTGTGTGTGTGAGAGAGAGTAGGTACATGTGTGTGTTTCATGAGTGGATCCATGTTTAGTTTGCACCACACCTTTGACAAACACAGAGACACACACGGACACCACGAGCACAGGCGTGACGTGATACAGCTGAATTCTGGTGATTCTGCTGTGTGAAAATACCTGACATCACCTTTCTGACTATGTACGTATGTTTCTTTGTATGAATAAAGAGACTTGGCCAAAAACAAGCTGATGCTGATTCTGGAAGTGAATCTAAAATCAGTCTTTACAAAGACACAGTGTCCCTGTTTCTCTGGACACAGAGAGGAAGAATTTCCAATGAAAACTGTTGAGTGTGATCAGACACTTTTTCCTCACCTTCTTCAGATGAAGGCATGTTTCTTATAGGCCACACTACATTGACATTACACCCAATTTCCTCTAGAGGGCAGCAGCATCCAGCATTAAAATTCAGCTGTATGGCTTTCCTTAACAACTTTACACACCCTCCACACCCCCCTGACAGAGCTGATCCTGGGTCTGATTTATGCAGGAATTTCATGTGATTGCACAGTTGAATTTAGCGTTGACATGCTGATTCCTGGTCTGCTCGCTTACCAATCACATAACTACGACCAGATGAGTGTTGGATTTTGCAGTGCTGCTGCCAATCCCGTTATTAAAACACCCACTATGTTTCCACATATCCCATCATGCCTTTAAAAGGAGCTTACTTTGGTATTAGACTGAACAGTGTGTGTGTGTTGGCCTTTATTACAGGACATAATTTATTTTGTAGGCAGGCATGTGTTTTTATGCATGTATGGCCCGATTAGGTGCTATCCTAAAAGAAAACAAAAAATGGATTCAGACAGGCGTTTGCACACACACACACACACACACACACACACACACACACACACACACACACTAAAGTGACCTCAGGTTTTCCTGCTGTTTCAGGAAAAAAAATGCAAATAATCACTGAGGAAATATGAGACACACACAGGAAGAGAGCAGCGAGGGTGGGGACAGGGCAGGCCCGAAGCTCGATCACAGCAGAAACACCCACACTCTGATGTTTTCCCACAAACTCGTCAAGCAAGGAAAGCTTCATTTCACAAGGCGGAGTCTTGTTAAAACCACAGCAAGTTTCTCTGCTGAAAACAAACAGTACACCAGCAGGAAACATCAATAGGTCAATGTGGAGGAATAACCACACCACCAACCAGAGCGGTAACAGCACTGTGCAGGTGGTGGTGTGTGTGTGTGTGTGTGTGTGTGTGTGTGTGTGTGTGTGTGTGTGTGTGTGTGTGTGTGTGTGTGTGT
>JBBMJY010000006.1:20920968-20958041 GCA_037833715.1 Toxotes lorentzi
CCGCATAGCAAACCCTACTGCGAGCAACGCATCTCCCCCCTCTCTTCCTCTACCCGGGGAATATATGTTTGAGTTGTTTGTGTGTGTGTGTGTGTGTGTGTGTGTGTGTGTGTGTGTGTGTGTGTGTGTGTGTGTGTGTGTGTGTGAGTCTCAGGATGTGGCTCTTTACTGATTACTGATTGATGCTGATTAATTCACAGACAACAGTGAATAACACATACAAATGCAAATAAATTACTTGAAGATAAAAATACATGCACAGTGTCAGAACTCAGTCCTACCACTTCACACACAGTCACTTACTTGACACCAGGAATGTCCAGCATGTTCGTGAGCCCTGTCCAATTGATGTCCAGCAACTGAAAGACAGAGGAAATATGAATTAGACTATTAAAAAAAATAAACAATGAGGAAAAGAGACAAAAAAATCAAGAGTGTTCTGATTAGAGGCAAAAAATCCAAAAGCACCCAACAAACTTAATGCTACTGCTCAAGAAAAGACACAAATTCATTTTCTAAAGTTAGGAGTTGTACTTCTGTTCCAAGTATAAACTCAGAAACTTCAAGCAGCAACAGTATTTCCAAACAGCTGACGGTTTCTGATTAAAATACGGGAGATATGTAGTGTACAGACATTTTATGACTATCGATTTTTTGTCTCAGTTCCACTATTTTTAAGTACAGCAGAAATATCTAATTTAAATGACAGGTTTCTGTATGGCCAGCTGAAATTCTACAACAATCTCTGTGAGACTTTAATGCTCTCCCGGTTTTTCCAACACTGAGCTCTTCTTCTACACTTTATCTGCTCCTTACTGTTAGAGACAACAGGAGACCAGGAGCCTGATTCAATTGACCCAGTAATTAATACAACAGGGTAGACTGGGTTAGCCTTCAAACAGACAGGAAGTGTGTGAAGGAGGTATTGCATCTGACTGTCTTTAGAAATTACATTTAGAAAATAACCAGCTGTTAGACGCTACAGTAAATCTGTAACAAGGTCATTTTAAGGGACTGTAAATGAAATATATTTTCATCACCACCAGAAAAGGAGAATGTTTAACTGCTGATGGAACATTATGGCAAGAGATCCACTATGAATGAAGAGCCGGAGTAAAGTTCAAACATTTGGGTTTTATAAGAATTACCATGAAAGAAACTCTCAGGTCATCTCAAATTCACCATGTATTTTTTTTTTCTTTTTGTTCTTTTTAAATAGCCACCTCCAAATTTAGTGTGTAAAAATGTTCTGTAGGTTTATTTTCCTTGAATATCAATGTCCTATTTTGAAATCTGCTGCTAACTTTTCTGAAGATGAACTGCAGGGTTACTCTACCATCTGAGCGCTGTACATCATCCGGCTGCTACAAAACAACAAAAATCTATTTTTGCCATCTGCAAGTCTGATTCAGAGGAAGATTCATGATTCTTATTTGAATCTACTTCTCCACCCACTCAAACTAATAGTTACATAATCATCATACTGTTCTTAACATTGCATAATTCAACAGCAACTTCATCACAACCGATCTAAGGAGTCACCTGTACACCTGTCACTCAGGTGAGGCGGCAGACGCACGATGAACATCAGCTGTTCCAGGATTTGACTGCATGGCTTCACCACCACACTATTCACCACCACAATGCTTTCAATTCTATTGTTCTAGTTAAGATGCTAACGTTGAGCCTTTCAGTTGTTCAAGTTCAGAAAGAACCAACTGTATGTATGAAAAGATTTAATGGTAAAACGTGTAAGGGGGTGCTGCTCTCCACCATGTTGTTATTCACATTACAAGCTGCCCATAATTATGTGCAAATATCATCATTATGTGCACAGATGATGAAACCCGACGCTGCAGGCAGCAACATGCTCTTCACACAGTTGCAAACTTCACAAAGGAATCACAAAGGCATGTGAACCAGGATCCTCATATTCAGAATGGGAGCTTAACCTGGTTTTCTAACCCAGTTGTGAGGCTTATACTCTTGACCATGAAACTGGGTTACCTGGGGAACGCGATTATGAGGAGAAGTCTCCAAATGCTCTGTGGTAATTAATCGGACTGAATAAAGCACACGCATCTGACACACCCTGATGTCAACTGAATATCGTGCTTCCTGCTGCTGTCGTATCAGATAAACCATGCACTAGCAAAAGCAGGACAGCGGTGATTTCTGTAGTAGCAGGTATACGAGGAAAGGCAGCAGTAGGAATAAATCTAGTAAGGGCATGAATGATGAAGGCAGTGTAGTAGTAGTAGTACTTGTTAAAGTACATGCAGTAGTATGCACACCTGAGGAACAGAACCTGAGTTCTGTTGACTCTGGGATTCATCCAGTCTCAACTGGACAAAACAAAGTATCAAATGGCGTCGTCCTGGGCTCTAGGAAACTGCAACAACCTTTTTCACTGTTTTCTAATGTTATGTAAAATCAGCTGTGTTAGCATACCGTAAGCATCAGTAGCAGCTGATTCGGCAGAGGTAGCAACAGTGGTACATCAGCTGTAAGGGAGATCCAGCAGCAGCAGTAATCGCAGCAGACTCATGCTGCAGTTTTAGTTGTCGTACGGGGAATCAATCAATCCCATGAATGAGCTGAGGGACTGTAAGCAATGAGTACCAGGCCTGAGTGAGGCAGGCTGAGACAGGAAGGCTCTTTGTCCCGATTATCGGGCCAATTCGATTTTCACAGAGTAAACAAATCAGTCAGGATCGAGGAGCAGGAGTATCTGTTTTATACGGTGAACCAGTCTCAGCCTGCAGCGTTCCTGCAGCAGATGTGGACCGACTGCTGGTCAGTGTTCAAACATCACACCCACACACAGTGGTTCACACACTGTATCTTTTAGCTCACAAGACAGTCACCAGAGTCATGCTGGGGAGGCTCAAAATAACACCAGTCCACTGACCATTAAAGCAGTGTGAGCTGATGTCAGTGCGATACACATCAAAATATATCACTGGCAATGTAAGGTAGAAGTTTGTGTGTTCGAGTGTGAGTCAGAGAGAGAAGGATTGTGATTGTGTGTGTGTGTGGGGGTGTACGTGTGTGTGTCAGATTAAGAGTGACCGCAAAGATGAAAAAGGTTATGAAAGAAGCTTAAAATGTCAAATGCTGGAAGCTGTTATTACATCTGAGGCAAATGAAGAGCAATGAGGAAAACTGACGCACGAAACTGCTGAAATATCAATGTTGTAAAGAAATATAATGATTATAAGAAGAACTTATAAGAAGAACTACTTCTGTAAAGACAAGGCACTGCCTGCCCTTCAGTGTTTGGTCTTTCTGGTAATGTTGTGGCTCCTTTCTCCCTGTGATTTATAATATTTCTACAGACCCCTTCCAATTATCCATCTGCAGCGCAGTTATTCAGAGCTGTGGGATTGCTGTCTTTAATCTGAGTGTGTTCATAAGAGTGAGAATGTTTTTGTGTGTGTCAAAGGCAAAGAGGGGGAACGTGGTTGTGTTGTTTCTTTTCTATGTGCAAAAGATAAAGAAGACTCTGGTCTGATTATCTACAGTAGTGATAGAATACAGTCTGAAGATGGTTTTTTTTGTTGTTGTTGTTGCTTTGATATGACCAATTTAACATCAATGTGTTGAAGTAGCTTATTGATGATCACTATTTGGGCATGACAATGCTAACATGCTAACTTTATGTAGGTACAGTGTTTGTAAAGTCACTGTGACTCATGGTGTCTGCAACATTAATGTCTGCACAAAATTTCATGGATGGATGGATGCATGGATGGATGGATGCATAGATGGATGGATGGATGCATGGATGGATGGATGCATGGATGGATGGATGGACGGATGGATGGATGGACGGATGGATGGATGGATGGATGCATGGATGGATGGATGCATGGATGGATAGATGCATGGATGGATGGATGGACGGATGGATGGATGGATGGATGCATGGATGGATGGATGGATATTTCCGCCTGGAACGAAGTCGACCCTTCGTGCCCGTTTATCTCTCATATCTCTGTCAATAAGAATTTATAGGTATAGGTATATAAATAAAATTTAATGAAATGAATAGAATAGGTAGAGATAAGCTGGTCGATGCTGAGCGACACCAATACTTCCTTATGAGCCACATTGTCAGAACACAGCTGTCAGTCTGCTGCCAGGCAACCGGCCACAACATGTGGGAGGAACAGGATGGGGAAGCACCACCGACAACCAACCAAACGCCAGTAACTTTAAGCTGTGGTTGATGACTTAGTCTACTGCTGCAGCGTCTGTGGCAGGTAACCAAGCAACAGTTAGAGGTTTTAGTAGGAGTGTAGTAGAGTTTTCCTACTTATGTTAGGATTGGACAATATAATGCTATACTACATAATGAAACAACTGAGGTTTGTCCACAGGTACAGATTTTTCTTCACTGTGTAAACTAAAAAGATCAATCTTCAATTAAACACTGGCAGTGGGACATGGTTTCATGATGATGCTGCCATTTTGAGTTAGCTGTAAAATAAAGGAGCATCAGGATGAAGTCGGAATCACAGTAGACTGTAAAAAGAAGGAGAAGCCTGAGCGGCAGCTATTTCTTTACAGCCCTTTAAAAAGTATTGATCTTCTCAGCCTTCAGCGATACAAATTTGATGAATTCTCACATGCACCCTCCACGAGAGGAGACTGAGATGCAAAGCTCATTCTGCATTTTTGAAGTACTGTACCCGGTAATGTTTTTATCCAAAGGTGGTAAAGGAGGTAGAAAAAAAAGCCACGTTTAGCTGCACAGACTTCTTTTAGGTTCATATCAGAACCACAAATCACTGCTGCTGTCATAAATGATGCCCCTTTCTTCTAATTTCAGACAGAACAACCCTTTCAGGAAGAGAAGGGACAATTTCAGATCTCTTTGTGAGGCTTTTGATGGGGAATCTTTGCCTGTCGGTGCCAGGTATCAAAGCGCAAATCTGGAAGATTAAATGTGTTGAGGAACAGGAAGGAAGACAGCAGTCAGGGAGAAGGAATGCACTGATAAAGCTGGACTGAAGCTAAGCAGCGTTCAGGAAGACTGAATGCTATGCTTCACAGAACAAGAGCCATATTCCTTCAAAAACAAGCAGTAAGGGTTAAGTGATGGGTGGATGTTGATGATGTTACAGCAACATTTCTGCATGTCATTACACCAAACTCATTCAAAATCAGAAATTCAGTTGGAGTATATCATATATGCATTTTGGCACAGGCTTGTACCTGAGGATTTAAAAACACATAAATCCTCTGCTGAAGTGCCCATGAGCAAGATACTCAAATAAAACTCAAAGTTTTATTCACATTACCAGTAACACCAGTTATTTTACAGCCACTGTGTGATGTTGCAGATCTGCACATACCATCCACAGGTCTTATCAATATTGTTAAAACCCTTTCAGAAAAATGAATTACAGGGTCAGACTTTTAAATTAATGTAAAAATGGGGACAAACTGAGTTTTAAAGTCCTGTCTCACAGCACATTTCATCTCCTCGCAGTCCAGCTCCCTCACAGATGATGATGGTGAAGACATCATTATACGTACAACAAAAGCCTGTAAGAGCTCAGTCCACAAGTCCAGAGGGTGGACATTTGGATTCAGCCGCAGTCTGAGAATGAGGTTAAAGGTCAAATGTCAAGTTACTCACTGGTCTCTTGAGGAAAAAGACAGACAGGGCACCAATCAGAGGCATGTCACCCAGCAGCGGCTCCATCACCACTCTCATCACTCCATGAAGCTGGACAGGGAAAAAAAAACACACACACACACAACATTATGAAGTCATCCAGCTGGCCTTTAATGTTGTGTCTGCTGCCAACATTAGCCATGTGAACGTTCAGCGATGCTCAGGGGCCTAACAATCACAAGGTCTGGGTTCCACTAAGGAGTTAAAGATGAGCCAATCTGATTGTACGGGTATATTTCAAGCTACATAACTGGCTGATCCACCCTGTAAATGCACATAATTATAAAAGAATCAGCCTCGTGGATGTTTCTGCACGACCCCTGTTTGCATTCATCTACGTGCTGCTTGGAGACGCATGGTCCAACCTTAACATGTCAAACTGTTGCACACGACACTTGTTTTTTTTCCCTGGATCATGCCATTAATGCTCTGATCATTTACCATGTGATCTCAGCACTTTGTTATACTATGCTTGTTTATCTTGTTTTGTAACTCCACCCTCATGTTACAATGCAATTTGAAACGCATGAACAAGACCAGACTCTTCAGCATTTGGCTGTCTCCACTAATATCAGACTGTGCTGACATTACAAGAGAAAATCTGGGACTTAAATCCATCAACAATGCAAAAGTCCTAATGTGAAAAAGTGAAAAGTGCAGCAGAGGCAAAAAAAAACTGGTGCAGGTCGAAGTCGGTTTTCATGACAACACTGAAATCACAGACATAGCTGATGATTCTTGAGAAATGTTACGTGAATATTTCCCCCCAGAGCTTTTCATTATTAAAGACGTTGCTTTCTCAGCAGCTGCAGTGACTCAAACCTCAGATATGTAGACTGCCCGTCTGCAGTACCAAATTTGGTTGCAGCTCTCTGAGTAATCAAATACCAACGTTTTGCTCATCAAAATGGGTGCAGTGGAAAGATTGAAGATAGCCTCTTGTTTATCCTCACCACCCTCCTGTAGCTCAGTTCTGCTTGGGGGAGGAGGCTTTATAGGTCTTGTGTAGAAGATATTGCTGTATCAGGATCAGTTTAACCAGAGGAAAGAGCTTTTTTGTTCAGTAAGAGACGTGCAAGAAATGACAAAAAAAAGAGGAAGGTTGATGTAGGCTGACAGCCAACGAGAGAAGAACTATGAAAACCGCCCAACAGTATGTGTCATCGTTCATAATAAGCTCTAAGTGAACGTCTTTGGCATCTGAACTGCTTATTTCCTCAGCAGCCTATGAAAAGCTGACACACAGTCCAGGACTACAGCTATAAAATTTAAGCCATACACAGAGGCAAACGCACACACACACACTGACACACACTCTCCCTCGTACATGTAAGCGTTTCTCTCTGTTAATCTCTCCGACTCTTCTCTCCGCTCACTTTCTCTCCCTCTCTGATCTCTGAACAGTAAATATGGCCTGATCCTGTGCCAACATTCGAGTGGATCTCCTTTATCAGTCCTGTGTCAACACATTATGTAAAACTGTCTCTGGAGAGGCCACAGGTTAATGTGGCGGTCGTGGTCGAAGGAATGAGGGCTACCACCAACGAAGTCTCACATTTGCCTGAAAGTACTGTCTCTTTTTTTTTTTTTTATTGTCTAAATATATTAAAATGCACTTGTTTTTTTCATCCACCGGGGGTACAGTTGGCATATATGTATATCAAATGTCTGAGTTTGTGAAGATATCAAACTGCAGCAGCAAATGTTGATTATTTCAGTTATGAAACAGTGAAAGTCAAAAGTTACAAGATCACAAGGCGATGTTTTCAGCCGGAAACCCAAAAATATTCAATTTACAATCTTCACTTTATGTAACCCGTTGAACAAAGCTGCATCATGACATGGCGTAAAAATCAGAAAGGCTTTTAACATTGTATATCCATACTACTCTCATACCTGTATACTTTTGATTCCAGCTCTGCAATAGTATTTCTTGATGTCCACGTCAATCTCTGTATTCCCCACAAAACTGAAAGAAAAGCCAAGGAAAATGCAGTTAGGTGGCTCATACATGTGAACGGAGGAGAAGAAAGAAGGGAATACAAACTGTTATATATGCAGAACAGTCATGTTTTCATGTGCCATTGTTCTAATCCAGAACAAGAAACAGACAAACGCATCGTTGGTTGTGGACACTACAAAAAATATAGATTATTATTAGCCTTATCCGTTAGAAATTATAAACAGTCAGTGTACAGTTAGTGCAGTTTGTGCAGTTTGTGCGATGTGTGTACCTGATTTGCAGGTCCATGATGACCTGCCTCTTGTCCACGTTCTCTGTGTAAACTTTGACCCCATTCACTCTCAGCGGCTGCAGAAACACAGACACGATAAAGCGGGTACAAGTGAGCAAATCTTTCTCAAATCTGACCAGAGTCTGGATGAAACCTTTCAAAAAAGAAGTGAGAAAAGAAAGAAACAAAAGACAGCTGGGTAGTAGAAGAAGAGGACAGCTTTCCAGCTCTGATTAAAAACTAGATTCACTTTGCTGCTTTTGTTCTCTCGTTCTAAAAAGGAGACAGAGTAGAAAACTCAGTTCATGCGAGTCATGGAAGTTCAAGTAGACAAAAATAGAGACACAGCAATGAAAGATCTAAAAACCTGCACTCTGAAAGAAGCTATGAGCAGCGAAGTTAAAGAACCACACCAGTAACAGCAAGTCCTTTCTGCCTGAAGCCAGCAGCTGTAACAGCAGCTGTAACTAGTACAACTAAAAATGGAAGGATCAGTTTTATGCGCTGACCTTCCTGTTTGCTCTGATGTTTACTTGTAGGAGTCACTCTCGTGGCACTTGTCGTGTGTTTGCTTTCTGAGCTTTTGATTCCCGTGTGAAGCACAGGAGTTTTAACTCAAACTACTTTACAAAGCAGTACGCGTGTACTGATGTTATCATCACAGTCTTGGTGTTGCTATCTCATCACCTTGTCGCCCATGTCGATCTTGGTGAAGCAGAAGGAGCTGAGATGAGGGTTGGCGCTCTTCACAGCCGGCTCAATGGTCTCTCTGAACAGCTTGTCCACAAACTGGCAGATGAACGGCCACATCTGCTTCACTGTCTGAGAGACGAGAGAAGGAGACAGAAAAAGACAGGTATCACGTCCAAATCCCACATGGTCTTTACCGGACTCAGACCAAAACCTCTTTCAGGTGACTTGTCAGGGATCGAACCACTGACCCTACGATTAATGGCCGACCTGCTTTCTTTCTGACCTACTGCTGCACTGCTTACTTTATCTGAGAAACTGTTCCCATCTGCTCTCATCTTCATCTAAATACAAGTAATAAATTTAGATGTGAAACAGCAAGATATTAATAAATATGTTGTAGCACATCCACAGTATGCTGTTCCTCGTGCTGCAGATTAGGAAACGTGACTGAGAAAAATAACAGGAATTATTATTATTATTCTTTTTTTTTTTTAAATGTACCTCAGCCATATACTGGCTCAGTACGGTCTTTGAGTTCAGAGCGTTTCCCTCCTCCGTCTATCGTCTGCTACTCAGTGACCCAGAAAAAGCTTTGAGGGACAAGACGGTGTGAACGTGTGCACTGAGTGAAGAGGAAGGACTGTTTTCATTGTTTATTGTCACCTGACATGATACTTCCATCGTGTGCTCCCTGAACTGATCCAGTATCAGGCAGACAACTGTTCACATCACAACAGTTAGCACTTAACACAGGCTGTTAGCATCATTTTCTTTTACTTTTGTTTACTTCATGACGTCTTATTGATTCCTTGATTACATGTAATTCTTTACTTAAATTTATGTGCTTTTTCTTTTTACATGATTATGGTCTGATGGTTTGGTGAATTCTTCTGTTTTTTATTGTCATTTATTGTCTTTGTATTTTCTCTGTTTTTTTTATCAACTCTTATATACCTACAGCTTCATGACCTCTCCTGTCACATCTGTTTAATCTCTGTGATCTGGTCCAAGAACGTCCAAAGCTTAACCTTTCAGCACTCTAACTTATCATAGATATGTTTTTCTCATTTATGACCAATAGGACTTTATTCATTTTACTGGCAGAAATGGGCTCATATACATTTATATACTCAAGCTTTCTTATTGCCCCTTTAGATCAAACTCTCTGTGCCTTCAAACAGCCCTAAAGCACAAATACAACATGAAGAGATTTGGATATTACAAAGCTTCCTCATCATTTTCTTCATCATCCACATCCATTAACTTTTTACTGGAAGTACTCTGTGTAAACATTTACAGTAAGTGATGTCCGTCCAGGTGCCAGATTCTCTCTCTCTCTGGTTCTCTTTCCAAATATCTCTCTATCACTCTCTCTCCACCTCCACACCACTCTCCCACATCTCTCCTCCTCTCCGGGGAGGTGGCAGCTCTGGGTCAGGGTCTATCAGAGCTCCAGATTCAGATCCTATTTATATACCCTACCAGTCTGCCTCTGCTAGCTAACAGGCTAAAAGCGCCTGATGCACTGTAGAGCAAACGAGTGGGCGAGGACAGAGAAATAAAGCGAGCGAGTGTACCTTATTCAGCCACTCCACTCTTTCCACATCTGGATAATGGACCTGAAATTAAAGACAGAAAGACATGAGTTAGAATCACAATTTAAATTTATACAGAATTCCCATCAATGCCCTGATGTAAATGCCATGATTTTCCCATGATTCTTTTCAGGCGTGACCAGTTGGATGTCCACTCTAGCTCATCTGGACTTCTGGCTGGTTAGTTTATGCAGATGTCGTTTTCCACAACCTTTTCAAATTTCGTAGACTAAACTACCAAAAAAGAAAAAATAATCAGACGATCAATTAATAATTAAAATAATCATTAGTTTGAACTGTATGATCATTTTGGAGGCTGTGGTGCTGTCTGTGCTGTCATCCAGCTGCAGCTAAGGCTGTGAGGCTCCATTCACAAAGGTTATAATGTTCAGTTCTTATTGAAACTGTGTTGAAGAGGTGCTGATTCAGCTGTATGGTCATTCTGGAGGCTTAAGTTTGTGGTGGTGTTGTATTGTGTTCTACTGGGAGATGCTTTTAATATTTCCACCCAGTTTATATAATAAATACCAATGGAGCCCCCTTCAAGCAAAGCCCACTGCAATAAAGGTAAAACTTAAACTGTGCATTTAATTATTCAGCAAACTGCAGGTCTGTAATTACAGCAGTGTGTGTGTGTGTGCCAGGCTCCTTTGTAAAGCCTAATTACTACAGATAAACACATTGCAAGCCTTTTGTTTAGACACTGTATTATCTATCTGGCTCTTTTTCCTCTATTCATGCCAGTTCTCTCTGGCAGGCCACACTGACAACACCGTGGTATACAGAGATTTCAGCACAGTACCTGAGCGTTTTTGTGCAGTGCCTGAGTCGAATGAACAGTGAAAGCTGAGACTTGTCTACAGTTCTGGAGAGAAAAGATGCTGTACTGACCTGCATATAAGACAAGAATTTTCTTCTGGAAATCAGGTTTTAAAAGGTGGAGGCTGTCTACGGCATTTTATAATTGACTCCTGACGTCTTTACTGCAAGGAGAAAATCTGTCAAACAGACTCTATTACTATTGAATGACTACAGCATGTTTTACTGGGAACAGGTATTGTTTTCTGTCTTTAAGTGGCTGGGGTTTGCTGACTCCCTGAGAGGACTGAGTCTATGACGCCACAGTGGGATGCAGTCTGACAGGATGTCAGTCTGTTGTGGAGGACTGGGAGTCGACTGTGATGGACCGGTTATATAACGGACACACTGGGAGGGTTCTGGACAAGCACTTAGGCCTGAGGCAGATGCACATGTATGAGTGGATGAATTTGTGGATGGCACCATAAATGCATTTCATTTAAATACAGAATAAGGACAGGAGGACCGGGAGGGTTTTCCACTCCAAGTACATACACAAATAAATAGCCTGTCCCTGTGCGTGCTTCCTCATTTAAGTGTTCTTAATTTATGTACATTTAAATGACCAAAGATCAAAGTCCTTTATGCTGAAAACAACCATGCATCACGTATAAACATAAAAATATATGTACGTACATTGTACTAAGGCTTAAGTAACTTTTACTGAAACTGTATAATCATTATTTTATAATTTTTTTTTATTACATATATGTATATAATTTTGTGAATATGGCACTTTTAAACTGGTATGTGCTCAGAGCAGGCTTCACCAAAATATAAAACACATAACTGGAACCTGCTATCCCCTCAAAATGTACAAACATTAAACAAGGTTTTTCATTAGATTTACATATCTGTTCCTGATGCGCTTAAACATGAGTAAATCTGGTCTTTATTTGTCAGTAGATTTTACATCTCTACTCTATAAATCTGCAAACTATTATTGTGGCTCAACACATAATGATAGTCTTTCATATACATGAGGGATAAACACTCAAGTAAGTACAGACACACAACAGCATGCCGCCTGTATCTTCTCCACGCACGTGAAGTCACTTGATCTCACACAAACATAGTGCATGTGGCCCCGTGTGACGCATGACACCATCCAGGAAATACATACCGTGCGTTCCACAAACTTATGCATGCATTATTCAAACTCGCCTTCGTGGATCATATTTCCTGTGCCTGTAGCAACACGCCCACACCAGGACAGACCCTTGCTTTTTTTAATGCATTCCTGTTTCCAGTCTAAATGCCCCCTAACCTCAAAAACAGCATGCGGATCAGACTGAAAATTTGTTTTGGAACAGGAACCAATCGGTATAGGATTGGCACATCCCTTTCAGCCACAAATGTGTGTGTGTGTGTGTGTGTCAAAGCTTGCCAAGTGGGCGAGACTCATGGTTCAACTATGTAACAGCTGTTTGGAAATCCTAACCTTCTTTTCCAGCCACACCCCCGACAAAAAGCATGAGTGTGTAACAGACACAGAGGTGTGGAGACTACTGCTTAAATGTACTGATTTAAACTGCACCTGACAAACCAAAAAAAAACTGCATCATCCGTCATCATCCTAAATTCATGCTCTGTCACTGTCCGCTGAATAAAAAGCCTCAGTTTCCGATGGGAGGACAGAGATCCTCCTTGTCAAGGTGACAACAAAAACAATGAGAAAAGCTGCTCAGTCAGCTTCCCCTCACACTGCAGAAGGCATTGAAAGGTGCAGAAACAAGAAACCTACATGACAAGACCGTTGCTCCATGCTGACGTCTATATTTAGGCTCAGAGAGAGAGACTGCCGAGGATATGAGGAGGATCAACTGCAGCCAGGAGACAGATGAACTGAGGATGTCTGATCTGTTGTGCTGAGGCTAGAAAGACAGAACCAGACTAGATTTTGATGTTTAATGGATTTGTTTCTACAGGAGACAATAGCAGGGATCCCTTCTTGTTCCTTGGACTAAAATCTAAAATAAATGTGGCTTGAGAACAAGGTGTTGTTGTGTTATGCACACTCCCACGCTTACACACTTAAACAATCCAAAAAAATTCAATTAGAATCAACCTCTTTCCCCGAACACAATCTTATTTTTATTGTTTTAGCTTGTCACTATATATAAATAGTAATAAATATTCTAATATTTATTTAAGGCATCACAGTTGTATACCTCCACTAACTGGTCAAGTTGCAGTTTACATCCATGTCTGTCCAGACCCATGTACGTACTGAGGACTTTTCAAACTGGCAGCACAGAAGATCTGTTCAGTCAGCACAGTTTCAAGGTGGGCACCCAACATCAGTGTTCCCAGTTTGGCATCCAACCAAATGTGAAACATGGTCACAATCTCCCCTTCTGCTCCTGAGTTTTTGGCGTTGAATAACAGCCAGAAAACATTATGATGTCACGGTGAAGCTGACCTTTGACCTTTTAGATCTAAAATGTCCTCATTTTATCCTATTATAAATTACAAAATAAATTACAAATAATTATAAATTTGTCATAATTCGCGTATGTATTAAAGAGGATGTTATGTGACATCACAGTGGCCATGACACCAAATTCAAGTTGGCCCATCCTTGAGTCCGAGTGGACATTTGTGCCAGATGTAATGAAATTCTCTCCAGGCGTTCCAGATACACAAGAATGACGATCTGGCCCTAGTGAAGAGGGCTAAGATTTCTGCTCAGCTCATCAGATTTAAATGAGAAACCCGTCTAATAAAAGTCAGCAGTGTAACCTAATAGTGACTGAACCAAAAGAAAACGTTACAGACTGCAGGTAAAAGCAGAACAGAGCAGCACAAGGCCTTTCTGTTCCTCCACATTGTTTCCACTCTCTGCTGTGGAGCAGAGCCCTGCCCTTTGGCACATCAAAAGAACTGGGAAGCCCCACCCATGCTATGTCATACGAGCACACAGAGACGAAGAGAACGAGGAGGAGGAGGAGAAACACGGGGACACAGAGAGAAACAGTTACGCTGCGGTCGTAATGACTTTCCGTGTGTTTTTTTGGAAGGCTGATGACACTCAAACCAGGCTGTTTAAAGATTTAGCTGTGGAGGGAAGGGGTTTAGCTGAGCCCGAACACCTGAACGTTTCCTGCACCGCCCAGCTTCATATTCAAACTTACACACATCCACACCTAGATACTGTCCAGTGCAGCCACACTGCACTGACTCAGACTCAGACGCTGTCATAATCCATCTGCAGTGATCCAGACCTACATGTAAACAACCAAATACTTCACGCGGCTCTGTTCTGTAGTCTGATGAAATGCTAAGGAAAACCACTATCGACATCATTCTTCAATTAATCATTTAGACTGACTTTATTTATTTACACATTTAAAATATAATTATTATAGAATATAAGTTATGTACACAAGGACATTCACATCCATACAAACACACTTTTACCTACACATTTAGAAAGGTTATTACAAAATACAGAAAAAATGTTTAAACATTAGCTGCATTTATGAATTATTTCTCATTCCAGTCCTACAGTTAACACTACAAATGGGAGTTACCAATGTTTGTTTCAGATGTTTTGTAAAAGTAAAGTAATCAATGTCGAATCAAGAACGATGTGCAAGTCTGAATTCAACAAAACAGCACCTTTGTCTTGAAATGAAAATTGAACCCTATTATTACTGGAACATAAGGGAAGATGAAAATATTCAGAGTGTCCAGTGGAGTATGAACTCTGTGAATGAAGTAATAATAATGAGATGTCTCACTTGCTTTTCTCTGTTTTATTTTGTAAATTTAATAACTTGATTTTTTGAGATTGAAGAGTGTGAAGACATCACTTGAGTCTGGAAAGTTGTGGTAGATAGTTGTTATTGCTGACAAAAGAGAACTTAATGGCAGTATGGGAATGGGTATGCAGCACACTGCTGCCTTTAATTTGTCTGTTTTGGTTTGGTCTGGTTCACCTTTCCTCCACTGGCACCTCTTCTGATTAGGTTAAATGTGATAAATCAATCACAATCACTCAATCACTAAACCTATCACACAAGTTGTTTAACACCCATTCTACGTAAAGCCAACATCTGCACCATTTCAATCCCCCCCCCCCTTCCCATGTTTCTCGTCTGGATCCACACTGTGAAACCACTAAAGGCAAAATGCAAAAAAGAACAGGTAAAACAAAACAAAAAAAAAAAAACAGAAGCTTTGTGCATAAGCCAGGAAAAATCCTCTAAACCTTAAAACAAATGTTAATACTTCACACTGGCCACACGGGTCCTTTGAGCTACTGTCACAGAGGGACATAATAATTCCCCATTAAATGACATCCAGTCAAAACACTTTGACTCTAAGCATCAGAATACTGTACAAGTTTCTGAATCTGTTACACAGAATGGTTTCACTATATAACTCCTGCAGCCTGTGTGTAAAGCTTCCAGACCATTAGTTTACTGGCGTGACCTCATTCCTTCTCGGTAACGCTGCTAACGTTGCAGACATTTCTTCATAGCCCCCACAACCGACCCCGCATTCATCATACTCAGGCAGCCAGCAGTAACCTGGGATGACCTTTGTGGACATCAGTTCCAGGACCTGACCTGTGCTGGACCTAACTTAAGCCTAACTTTCATTACCCATGTTTATATTTAAACTCACTGAAATGGCCTGTATTGGAGAATGCAAAGACGATTTTTTTTTTTTTTTACTTTAATAAAATGCATTTGTAGTATTATATCAATTATACAGACGACAGCCTTTAAACTGTTTTCAGAAGTTTGACAGTGTATTGTGGCTGCAGCTAACTCCTCTATTTTGGAATGACGATGTGA
The DNA here is from genome assembly GCA_037833715.1 of Toxotes lorentzi. NCBI lineage: Eukaryota > Metazoa > Chordata > Actinopteri > Toxotidae > Toxotes > Toxotes lorentzi. Next base: position 20,936,840 of record JBBMJY010000006.1, read on the forward strand.
ACGAAGCAAAAATCAATTACAGATTACGTCATTCATCGCTAATCACATTAATAGCTTCAAAGCTTGCAGACGTGATTCTTAACCTGATTATCTTCTGTCATTTCCTTTTCTTTGCCATACATATTTTACCATGCATAGACACACTGAGCTACAGACGGCATGAAAACAGGCGGCTCATAAACACATGTGATCTTGATACTAATCTTGAATCAGAAAGGATTTCTGTCCTTGTGAGGAAATTAGAATGAACTTTTTATCTCTGCGTCCAGCGATCGTCACGACTCCTGGATGAGACATTCCCTCGTAAAACTTTGAATGCTCCTGAGTGTCAGGGAGGCGACAACAACTCAACCTTTTCCTGAAAACGCCTTTATAGTTGCGTCTTGTTGTGTCTGACAGCAGCGAGGCAGCTATAAGATAAACCATACTATTACCTCAGGCATTCTTAGCCTGCCTAACTATGAGCTTCTGCCCACGCTGCCTATCAAGCCTCATTCCAGGCATATTTAAAAAAAAAAAAACAACTGAATGGAAGGGCTGCTCAGTTTGTCAATATTTAACAATAATTTATCAAACAAAAATACCAAACATCTCAAGGGTTTGCTGCATTACTTTGTTTTATATTGGTGTGAGCTGAAAACCTTTGGGCTTTGTTGAGTTGTACTTAAATTTTATTTTTAATATTTTCAACTGACAGTGATGAAAATAATCTCTAGTTGCAGTCCTTTAACTATCAGCTCACTTTGTGAAATTGTTTCGTGCTTTTCTCTTCACAAATTACAAAGCTCACATGGGATAATTCTTCCATCTTAACAGAAACCCACTTCACTTCTATTCGATGAATAAGTATTTCTGCTTCTGAAATCCCAGAAGGCTAATTTCTCCTGTTACACAGCCCATTACACTTCACTCTCAAGCTCTTTTGTTTGGAAGTAGCAAGTATCAACAGCCACCAATGGCTATAATAAGTTAGATATGAAATTCTTTTCTTAAAACGCTGAGAATTTTATTATTTACTAGCCATTGTAAATAATAATCATTTTGCCCTCCTAGTGGCAGAATTTCATTCATCATTCATTGGTATGTCAGGTAGGTCTGAAACAGCTGGATGATTAATCAGTTGATCAAATCAAAAGAAAACTGACCAGCAACAATTTTGTTTTTAAAAAAAGAAAAAAAGAAAAATCCAAACATACTTGACTTCCAGCTTTTGAAATGACAGGGTTTTGTTGTTTATGAGCATTTTTAAATTGAGGTTTGTCTGACAGAGGTGAAGGAGATAAAGTATCTTGTATGAAGGACAGAGACAGACTGACAGCGTCTGAGTATCTTTCAGGGGTCAAAGTTCACTACTGATTGTCTGGCACTGTTGCCCATTATCAGAAGGACACATTACTCCTTTGACATCCTTTCACTGGTTTCTTAGTCTCCCTTTAATCAGCCAAACAAAGAGCTGTCAATCAGAATCGTTTGGTTTCCTCATCCAAACGTCATTAGTCACATTGTTTGTGGATTAAAACATCTGTCACACAGACTTGGTCAAACATGCATTGTCAAGATAAAAACTTACCGACTCCCAACACAACAAGCTTGACAGCTGCTCTACACTACACTGCCTTTTTGCATAGTGCCCGGGGCTGTTGCTGAGCACCATATTTATCGAGGTCTGTATAATAATGGATGTGTAGATGCGATGATCTGTGATGGGAGGGGACTGTGCTTGGGTCTGGCTGGCATCCATCCACTCAGCCTCTCACCAGTTTTCTGGCATCATCATCGATTACAGAAAATGTTACTGCAGAATGGAAGCCTCTTTATTACAGAGGCAACGGGTTACAGTGCGGATCTCACTATCACAAACTATCACATATTCTGACATAGTTCAAGTGTCATTTGTAGAATTTGTTGCAACTAATATTTATTGATTAATAAGCTTATTGTTTAGTCTATGAAATGTAAAAAAGTAATAAAAACAGCCCAAATCTAATATATTCAATTACAATAATACACATTGAAAAATGCAGTAAACACAACAAAAAGCAGAAAGGATTAAGGACTTATTACCATTTTATTAATTTTTATATTTCAATATTTAAAGGTATTTGAAATATTTTTCTCTTTGATGTGCAAATTATTGCATAATAGTGTTAACAGAGTCTAAATAGAGAGCCAGTCACTATGAAAACAGCCTTAAATCATAAATGCAGCTAAATATCACATATTTGTGCATTTCATGAAGCCCGGAAACCATGAACCGAACTTTTCCATCCATCACCTTGTATCTCTGCCACCGCACGTCAAAGATTTAGCTGTGACAAGCTAATGTCACTGGTTCTCTCACATTAACATCCTTAGTGCACACGCCCTACAGTAACCTTTAGACCACACATGCTGGGAACTAGCACTGTTGACTGGAGGATCCTGCCACATGTAAGGACCAGTGCATAAGCAGACGGAGAGAGAGAGAATGGCAGCTATGTGGAAGGCATGTGGCCAGTCTGCCCTCGCCTTCTCCACATTGGCTGACTGCACAGTGACAGGCAACCACACCACACCAGAGGGATGAATACAGAAAGTGAAAATTAGAACAGGTTTGATGACTCTCCTGCTTTACACTGCCAACCTTGGGAGCCCGGTGGGTTTCAGGGCCACGTGTAAATTATTAGCTGAGGACTCCAACTCCCTCGGTCGGTGGACAGGATTGATATGATCATAAAGAGTCTAACACAGGTCAGATCCTGGAACTGATGGTGAGCTTGTGCGGTGTCTGTAAAAGGGAAGAATGTGCGACCTTTCCAGTGGCTATTTATTAGACCCTCATTAACAAGCAACAAAGTTTGTTTTGTTCAGTGGATTAAAATAAAAGTGAAAGACAAATGTCAGAGGTGTCTCTGTTTATCCCTGGTTCCCCTGATAGTCACCACATTAGTTCACCTAGTTCAGGTAGCTGCACTACTCAGACATACCATGTTTCAAATGACTTCAAATGACTGCATCATCATCAAACAGTGAGTGCTAGTCACTAATTTCAAATCCTGCATGTTTCCGACGCAGTTTTAACACCTCAAATTCAAGAGTTCGGGAAGGTTAACCGCTAACCCAAACAGTGCAGTTACAGGGTGCCTGGCTGCTCTTTTGATTCGACTGAATGTGGGAACAAAGAGTGTGGGCTGGGATGTTCTGTCTGTAGTGTTTTTTTTTTCTCACAAAGGATGACAGCTACGCTAATCTCAGGTTTCCCTAAGAAAAACATGACGGCATTTTATTTTCAGTAAAGAAACTGGGGGAAACCAGTGGGAACACATGCCAGGGAATTCAGATGTCTCTATCAGTCAGTCTGTCAGGCAGCCATTCTATGATGACACTCCTGTACCTGATGTTGGCTGGGAGAACACCCAAGGGAAGGGTGAAATACTGAGCAATGACGACAAGACAGTGATAATACCGGGAACGTAATAATGCTGGAGGACTTACCCACGGTGGCAGCTCAGTAGTAGGCACACTTTGCCTCACTGCTTTCTCCTCATGCTCCAGGAATGCTAAGGCACGGTTTATCCTGTAGTCCTTACTGCCATGGTTCTTCCTCCAATAGAATAACAGGGCGAGTCCGATCAGAACCCAGCTGAAGCTGAACTCAAAGTACCCCAAGATGTAGATCGGGAAGATGATGGCGAAGGTCTTGGCAAACTTAATCCACATTTGGGTGACCTCTGTCAGGGACGACGGCTGCTCTTCTTCCAGCTCTTCTGGAGACAGAGGTGCAGGCATGGTGGAGCTCACCGGGCTGCTGGGCGCTGCAACCGGTCCGTTCTCCCTGACACCTGGTCCCGCTGAACCCTCCATCCTGTTACTCATTTCCCCACTAAAAAGACAATTTAGACAATTAGAGCAAATGTTAGTGTGCTGTCACACACAATGGCAAGCAAAGGTCTAATCCTTTCATCACTGAAAAGCAGAGGCTTCATGTTGCAAGATTTTTATGTCCACAGGTCAAAGGTCAAACACTTACACCAAACACATGGTTATAACCAAAGGAATAAAACAACATTCCGACACTCAATAAACCACTGACACTAATCTCACGCTGAGATTAGAAATGTTGTGAAAAACAACTTAAGTATATTAACTGCTGTCATAACACCTGGAGGGAAGCAAACTAAATATGATATGACAGCAAATCTTAAAATTATTATATATCTAAAATAATGGTACATCAAAAAAGAACAACTCAGATCACAGATATTTAAGCAGTAACGGGCCTGCTACCTGTTACTGCTCTAGATGTGCCATGTTTGCATTACCTGCATGTGTACAGGTAGTAAAAAGTTGGTTGATTCCCAAACAAGTTCACATCAGCTGGTTTTGATCATTTAAAATGATGTGGTTTGATAATTTTCCCACAGTGCATATCATGTCTAAAATAAAATGTTCGCTGAGTCTTAAAAAGGTGACAGCCTACATTACATATCCACGCAGGCTGCAGGCTGAGCTGTCATTCCAGCGTCTACCCCCATCCTTGTATGGAGAGGACGTCGTACAAAACTCCATTGCAAAAATTTCCACTTTTTGTTACCTTTATTCCTGGGAAAACTGACAGTAGCACGCACTTGAAAGAAACGAACTTCATATATCTAACGAATCGCTTGGATTCACTCTTCAATTTGGCACATAATCAATAAACCTATACGCAGTTTTGACGGCAGTGTCTTGACTCTGTAAAGTGCCTCAACCTTTGGCCCCGTGATCTCCTACTACCCCTGCCGTGGACGGCAACAAGTGTGAAACGGTTACTAAAGTAGAATTTCTACTGAAATGTGTGTTGTATAATTTGGTTGTACGTACGCCGAATAGAAGAGCACCGACGACTAAATCCAATATTTTCTTTAGGTGGCTGCTTACGGCGTGTTATAATTCCTTGTTAGGTAGAGAAACGCTTAAATGCCACATTTCTGAGCGGAATCTGTCGTGACGTTCTCTCCGGATTGACACGTATCGGGCATACGACTTCACCAGCAGCACTGCGTGAACCAAACACCAGCTAAAAAAAAGCAACTTCTTCCTCTCCGCTGAGAAAGCAGCTCACTCACCGCTATCCGCCACCGACATTCGCTTTTTCCTTGCAAAATAAACTAAAATTCACTCCGCCAGCCGAGCCCGCTGCATGCCGACCAGCTAAACTCTGTTAACCCTCCTTCCCCTTCAGAACACCCTGCCGTGAGGGCTGCCAGTCCGCCTCAGCCAGCCTGCAGGAAACTGTCATCGCGGAAAAGAGGTCAGCCTCCGACAGGGAGGGAGCTTCAAAACACTAACTCAACAGCAGACCCGGGCGCCATCTTGCGGCCGGAACAATTTTTTTGGTGTTTCTTAAACTAAAAGTTGATTTTTCAAAAAAGATTCATTGATAATGAAAACAATCCTTAGTTGCAACCCTCATCGTTAGTCCAGGTTTGACCTGGTACAGTGTGGTCTACATGGAGAAAAAGCAGTTACAGCTCACACAATATAACTGCAATGTTTTGCCAATTAATCAGTTAGTCTTAGTCTTCCAGTCCCTTACAAATGCCATTAGGATACCAGCCTTAATTTAATGTCATTTAACCTCATTGTTTAGAATGGGTCAGTCAGCCAGGTGTGACAGGTGTTTTAGGAAAGACAATTTATCATGTACAATCATATGAGAACGTCATTAAGTGGAATGTGAGTGAATGAAGAAGAGATTTAGGGCAGTAACCGTCACGGCTCTGTGCTGTTATGTAGACTTGAATAGCTACCAGCATGTCCCCACTAGATGTCATGATAGTGTCTGTAAACTGAAGCATCACAGCTGTTGTGGCTTATAAATCCACCTCAGTGAATTAAATTCTGAGAAAAAGTGGGCACTGTCCACTGACGTTTCATATGAGCTTAATTCATGACATAAAACGTTTTTTCTGCTCAAATAGGAAGTAGCCCTTAGTACAACTGGGACCTTCTGCACAGTGTGTAGTCCTGTGGTCCATACAGAACCCATATTCCAATGCTCTTAAATCAGTGAGTTTCTTCGGGTTACATACCTTTTTACATCTTTATCTGGAATCATATCATCATGTAGTTTGTTAAGAAGAAACACACCTCTGCATAAAGCTCATTTAATAACCACTTTTTGTGCTCAAAACAATTGCTAACCATTGTAAAATTAATTTTGTTTTTTGTGCAAGAGCAACAATCACTTACGACTTAATTGTTAAGCGCACAAAACAGTGACTTTGATTTTGTAACTAAATACACAATTCATTCTTCTTCTTCTTCTTATTGTTGTTGTTGTTGTTGTTGTTGACTAATCAATTAATCTACAAATCATTTCTGCTGTACAGAAAAGTGGAGTTTGCCTTCCAGCCATTCTGAAGTGCAGCAGAAAGAAGTAGATGAGGAAGGAAAACCGTTAACAAAGACGACAAGCACTTGAAATCCTGGTTCATGCCAAAGGACATTAAAACAGAAGAAATGCTGATAAGCATAAAGTTAAATGAAATTTGAATTGTTATGTTGGCAGCTGTTGTTGTTTTGACCTTGGGCAGCCGCTTTAATCCAAAAACTAAAAAAAAAAACAAACGTAAATGTTCCCTTTATTTTGATATCAGATCGCCATTGATGATTCATTTATATGTTAAATTTGTAAAGATTTTTTGGAGGGAGATGGGGTTTGGGTGTGCAAGCCTAATAATATTTTGACCTATGTTTTCTTTCCAAAACAAATTAAATAAGCTACTGCAAGAGGCATTACAAGCACATCTAGTTCCTGTGTACTGAAAAATCTATAAATATGCAAATATATTTTTGATGGAAGCCGCCTCCAACCTCACTGCGTCTCTGCTCTTAGTGTACACTGTCTGATTGAGCTGAAGGTTTCAAGTTTCCAAATCACGCTTGTAGAATTTGCAGTGGCCCATGATTGACCCCTGCACAAAAACATGTGCTTGTACACTCAGATCTTAACCACAAACCTCAGGGACGCACAGAGAAACCTGTGACAGCCACTCTTTTGGGATGGACTCTTCACAAACATCATCAGTGTGGTCAAAGTTCCCTCGCTAAGAGTTACATGCCAGACCTCCATCATGGACCTGACACTGAGCTTTTCAATCCCTGTGGATGGTAGCTGGGAAGGTGTTGTTCTTACAGTGTTGATTTGAGCTTCACTCCATTAAAAGATACTTCCTTATCAATCATCCATCCTTTTTTTTCCCCAGCCAGTCAGTGAGTCCCTTTGAGAGCCAGGTCCGGAGGGACCCCCCTGCCTAAAGGATTAAAAGAATCTGTTCGGGGTGCACGGGCAGCTCTGCTGATTTAAAGCCCCCATGTGACAAGGCTGAGGCCCTTGCTGCAGCAGCCCAAGTTTGAATCTTGCCTGAACCATTTGCTGCATGCCTTACCCTCCGTCTCCCCTGACTTTCCTTTTTTATCTTTCCACTGTCAATAAAGACAAAATACCCAAAAAAAAAAAAAAAATATATATATATATATATGTGTGTGTGTGTGTGTGTGTGTGTGTGTGTGTGTGTGTAGGTGAATGGTATTTAATCAGTGGTTCCCAAAACATTTGGGAAAACTCAATAGCAACATGTCTTTCCATAAACTATGCCCCCATTACTCTGGACAATGAACAGACCTCACTGTAAACAGTTCCAGTGAAAACTGTTCAGTGAACTCAAACAACAAACAAAATACCAGCCACCCATATTGTGTTGGGGATATCTCAAAACCTGAAACTGTGAATCTGCATGGTTGAAATATAATAGTTTTTACTTTACTCTCAGTGAACCAGCAGAATAATGTTCCAGTGGAGAACATAAGGTGTTAGTGTGGAAAGTGTGGAAAGAAACCAAGAAGGAAAATAAAAGACTAGTGATACTTTCCCTCCCTTATCTGGATCAGGATGGGTACATGCTATTTTAGAATATGCTCACAACACCACACTGTTTAAATTTGGGTTTATACACAAGCCATAAAGCACTTGAAGCAGTTGGATGGAGAGCGACTGCTTTGGGTTTTTCTGTCTGCACGGTTTAATGCAGGGCTGCTGATGGCCTCTGGCTTTGTGTAAATATGTGCCACTTCATCCTCGCTCCACTTTCATGAGTTTACTGTACAAGACAGAAACCATGTACACAGCTGTGCGTGTGTGTACTTACAGAGCAGAAATGGGTGTGTGTGTGTGTGTATGTGTGTGTACATATAGTATATCTCTTCAGACAGTTCGCTGACCTTTATTTGATAGTCAGAGACACTTTCTACAAGCTTTTTATACGTCCGTTATGTAAATTTTAGTTGCCTGTACAGATAGCGCCCTCTACAGATCGCTGGTGAAATGCCATCAAACGTCAACCACTGCCCAATACAGCTATGAGTGCATGTAGAAATATATCACCCCGCTGTGATGTACCAAAAAAACACACAGTTCAATACAACGTTGCCTGCACCAAAAGACAAGAAGACAAAGTGTATTGGAGAGAGCCCTGCAGAGCAGCAGAGAACTGGACAAAGTCAAATTATTTAATCGTTGCAAAGTGGTAATGATGTTTTCAGACTAATTTCACAGTGGACACTGGGAGGAAAGAGCCTGCGCACAAGAAATGGTGTGGTTTAAATTGTAGGCATGTGTTTGCCTAGGTAATTGTCCACTGTGCCTGTACTGTATTTACTTTAAAAAAAAAATGTTTTGCTTTCAGTTAGTCTCAATTACTTCAGTGTGATCTCCCAAAGAAATTACATGAGCAGTCAAGTCAGTTTTCTAAGACAACACTGGAAGCTTTGGATGAGAGAAGAATCATTAAAGTTTGGGTTTTAGGCCAGTTGTCTGAACATTTGTCTGAACGTCTCACACAGCAGCATTTATTCTGCCTGTAGTCAGGTTGCTTTGACTATTGCAGTGAGACTGTGTAACTTTTGAAAGATGAAACAACACATTATTCCTCTCACAAATGAAAAGCTAATAAGCAGTGGACCAAATTTAAGTCCTGCTAAAAATTCAACACATTCAGGAGTTTTGCAGCTCCAGTCTCATTTGGTCTGGTATGAACAGAAGCTTATGGTAACTAACTTTATGTAGATAATTCTTTCTTACTGACTGCACCACTGTTTGCAAACTTTGTGACTCTTCTCAACTTGTTTTTGTACAACAATATATAATCATGTCCCTGTGTATGAAGGTATTTCAGAATGGAAAGTAACTTTGGTGTAAATAAATCAATCATATATATAACTAAACTGCAACGGCAGGTATGTTTTGTGGCAAACATAATTGTGTGTTTTGCATTTTACATTTTACCAAAACCACAATCTTTTCCCAACTTTAACCAAAGTGCTGTTGTTGCCTAAACGTTACCACAGACTGTGGAACCCAAGTCTCTGGTGTGACAGTCGTGTGCCTTGTGACGCCTCCACCATCCGCCCCAACCACCACCAACATCTCCAGTGATGTTAATAATAACAAACATAAAACTAAAAGTAACATAAATCTTTCAGTAAGCTTTAAAAAAGGTCACTAACTATTTAAAAGCAGGATTTCAAGGGTAAGTTGCACGTTGAATATTTTGCTTACAGGCCAGCTCTTCTACAGTTTTTAATGCCTTATTGCTTGATAACCTAAGGCCATGGTTCTCAAACATTTTGGTTTGTGACCTCATGAAATAAATTTCTTGTTGCTGTGACCCTCCATCACAGGTGTGAGTCTGTATGTGGATCTGAGTTGTGAGGGATCACAGAGCGATTTCCCTTCTCATATTGTTTCCCCCAAGATCCATTCAGAGCTTTGTCAACTAATAATAAAAATGAAAATCAATTCTAAAGGAGACACCAGCTCAAGCTACAGGCCGGTACTTCCTCATTAAATAAAGAAAAGAATAATAAACGCGCTCTGAATTGGATGCTACATTGATTCCATGATACTGTGATGAGCAAGAGAGGTTTTATTTTGAAAGTGAGAGCAGGAAGCACCCGAGCTTACAGCTGTGGTCTGGACAGTGGCAGTGAGCTGCGGGTAACTGATCTCTGAGCACATTCAGCTCTGTGGGAGCGATCAGTGTGGAGACAGGATATCACCGGCTGCCTGCTTCCCTCTTCGTCTTTTATGTGTTTGCTTTGTTTGTTTGTTTGTTTGTTTTCTTCGTCATGGAATTAAAAGAAGCCGCTCGTATCCTGTTAAGGGAATGAAAGACTCTAAAGTGGAGTTTAAATGAGTTTCTCCTGTTAGGACAGCTCACCGGCGTCTACCTGAGGAGGGAAAGATGAGAAGTTTGCTCCTGGTCACCTTGTGCTTCTCGACGTGTCCGCTCTCGGTGAGTCTCTTTTTCTAGACTTTAACTTCCATGTTGTGAGTGACAGAGTGATTAAAATGATTCTGAACAAAGCGATATCGACTGCTCATTGGATTTTCTTTGATGAAATGAGCTCAGGGTCTACTTTTCTCTGCACACTCACCTTGATGCCAACATGACAAAAAGCTTGTTAAATTACAAAATCCATCCTAATTTTGTGGAGTTGGGAGGCATGTGGAGTTATCCCGCCTCATGTGGAAATATCCTGTGGTTGCGATGAGTAATTATAGAGCTGAATATAATTGTTTCCCTTATTATCAGTTAATCTGCTCATCACCTCTCGACTAACCACTCAATTGTTCGGTCTGGAACATGTCAGGCAATAGTGAAAAGCAGGTCATCACAGTTTCCCACTGCCCGGAGCTTCCTCATGTGTTCAGATCTGTGTTTTGGGAAATTGTGATGGACATTTGTTTATTATTGTCATGCAGATTTTATGGACTAACCAGTTAATCACTAATTATGATAATAATCATTAGTGGCAGCCCTACTATTGTTTTGTTGTTACTAACACAGAGGAGAATAAAACCAATACATATTCACTCATTTGAGAGGCTGGAACAACTCAGGGACATTTCTGTTGTAAAATTGATTTTAAACAGTTGATTAATCGATTATCAACATTTTTGTCAACTCATTTTCTGTCAGTCACTCTTCAATTAATCAATAAATTGTTTCAGCTGTAATTGATTGAAGTATAATGTGCAGTTACATTGAGTTTAAGCTAAGTAAAGTCTTTTTTTCTCCACTGAGTTGCAGTTGGTCCTACCTGAGACCAGGACCCAGTTCTAACAAACTATAGCTAGAGCTCAAAGGATTTCCTGCTTTTTGCTGTTTTATATCATTGTAAAGTTTGGACTTTTGGTCAGACAAAAAAAAAAAAGACATTTGAAGACGTCATCCAACAACCAACATCATGAAGACGATGTTGGTTGCAGCCTTAAGCCTGTCAGCATTTATGAGAGGCAGCTGGAGTTGTACCCTAGCATTTATATTTTCATTAATTAAGATCATTTGTGAAAATAATCTTCCACTGTCTGGTTGTTCTTGTTGAGCCATCCTCCAACTATTATCCCACTTTCTTTCAGTCCCTGATCCATGATCTGCTCTTTTCCTGTGTTGATCCAGCTCACAGGATAAACAGTGGAAGTGCTCTCTGTCTCTGTTCCCATAAGCCTGCTTAGACTAAAAGCAGACTGGGCTGTCTACATGTTCACATCACCCAAAACAAATGTGGTTTAATTACCTAACTGATGAACGCTGCTGCCCCAAGTACACAAAAACCCTTTAACAATCCCTCATCTCTCTTGCCCACTCATTTTCTGGTAGGGATTCACTGCCTTTCTTGCTCAAAGGCACTTCAGAAGGATAGAAACTGTTATTATACCAAATTGTAGGGTTTTGTTTGGCTATAATTTCCACCGGCTGTTTTTTATTATGAAAGACGCTTTTATTCCTTTTGTTCTCACAATAAATTTCAAATACGGTCAATGGAGTTTGGTGCCAATGTTTTCATAGAATATATGTACGTGATCGTGATGATGATTCTGAAAAATGAGCAAAACTAAGAAGAACAGAGCCAGGTGTGCGAATAGAGATAAGTAGACAGATATAGGCAGAGAGATAACACAACACACAGATGTGACACAGACAGAGATTTAAAGGGCATAATTAAGAGTTGATTTGCCCCCGTTTATGTTCCAGCCTGAGCATGTTCTCTGCAGCCTCAGTGCACCAGAGGACGGTAAGGGCTCAGGTGTGAACAAGCTCGGGGCCACAGTGGTATATTATCATCATCTGTCTGCGCAGGGGCTGCAGGATAGCTAGATCCAAGTCAGCACAGAAGAGTTCAAACACAAACTGACAAGAAATGAACATGAAGAATAAGCAAAGGAGGGCTTGTGAAAAAAAAAGACTCTGCCAACGTTCTGACTCCAGGTCATCTGTGTTGATTTTGGTTGATATTATTTGGGGGAACAGGAGGTACCAGATGCCTGGATTCAGCTGTAGCTGGCATTTTTTAGATAACAGAGTAAGCACACATCTGGTAAAAAAAAAAAAAAAATCATTCAAGAAAGAAGAAAAGAAATCCAGTTTTTTTCATTACCTGTGTGTTTTTGAATGATTGAATCACTGTAGATGTTTGCGAAGCTTGAAGGCGCAAAAACACTCAAAAATTAACAAAGATTATCAATAAAATGTGAAGAAAAAACAGTTTTCACATTATGTCAAAGGCGTCTATGTATAGTGTTATAGGGATATCTGTGGAAGTTAGTATGCTAAGCAGCTAGCCCCGGCCCGTCGTAATACCACTGTGGACCTCGAGAGACGATAGAGAGTCACTGTAGCATCCAGTCTGCCCTCAGTCCAACATAAGAGGAAGTAGTAACTGTGGTAGGCTATAGACCTGCGTTACAGTCGTCGTCTGTTGGCGACATTCCTCCTCTTTCCTCAAGCTCAGCTGTTGATGCTGCTGCTCCAGCTGCTCTCCCTCTCCCTCACCTTCCTCCCATCCTCCGCTCCTCCTCCTGTGGTGAGGTTAGATTTAGTGAAGCTAACGTTAGCTCAGTGTGAGGCCTGGGAGCCCAGTCCTGCACCATGAGTGGAGCATGTATTGGACAGTTGGCCATGTCCTACACATTGCTTCTTTAAATAACCAGCAAAAGTTCAAGGTGAAGTAGAAAAAAATACATTTCAGTGACAAACTTTCCTTTGAGCATTAATGACATATTCCTGTGAAATGCTGAATGTGGTAGCTCAGTGTGTCATTATGAAAAAAAAAAAACTAAAATGCAGAAATGGCAAGAAACAATCAAGTTTACAAAGTAAAATTACACACTACAAGAAAATATTCAACCTTTGATGTATTAATACATTTGTGAAGTGGGGGGAGTAGACAATAACTCTCAGGGGGAATGACGTCAATGCATGTCATTCATTAGCTGCGTGGCAGAGAAGCAAACCAGAAGAGGAATAAACATCTAGCACGTGCCCCCGGTGAGACAGTTAAATTTAAGTAAATAGGTGGTTATTCTGCTGCACCATTTCAAGCTCTAATGCACCCAAACTACCAAAAGAAAATCCATGTAAGAAGACATCAAAGCCTCAGCGTTTGACTGACAGGTAGGTGCAGAGCTGAAAGAGCCATGAAGCAATTTAGTGATTAAAGATACAGACTGAAGATGAAAAATATAATCTCACAGGTTTCCACTTTAGGATAATCTCTTAATACCAGTTAAGAAAATAAGGAACACAGGAAAACAGCCTCAGCTGTGTGCAGCATGTATAATCCCTTTCATGTGCTTCAGGTTAAGGTTGATTCACACATAGCTTTCATTTTATGTGCTCATTCCTGCCAACAGAACATTTCACACAAAAAAATATAAAAGGAGCAGAATTAAGAAAAACCTTATATTACCGCCCCTACTTCTCAAAACAAATATGTTTTATGAAGAGAATTAAAATGAGATAAACCTGATCAAAGAGAAAGGAGAATAAACTGCAGAGAATCCCCGAGGGCCTTGTCCGAACATCTCCCCCCGGTCCCGTTAACAACATTCACTGTGCTGCTCTGATCTACATGTCGATAGAGAAGCTTCACATCCTCTCACTCTCCCTCGCTCATGACTGATGGAGCATGAACCCACTGACAGTCAGACTGTCCGTGCGTGTTTCAGTTTCAGGATTTGTTGTTCTAATGTTGGTTTGAAAACAGTTTGTGTAAACTAAAATGGTGTAAACACAGAGCTGTTTAGAACATTTGCTTTCATTGTTTAGGAAAACAGTGGATTCAGAATGTATGTGGTGGAGACTCCTCAGCCTGCTGTTCTCATCTTGGCTGGACAGATTTCCAGCTGTGGGTTTGGATGTTTTACAGGCTAATATCTTGTAGCATGGATCTGACATTTAGCCTTCATCCATCTGAGATGCAAGATGCTGCGCAAGGCTGTGATGAGGGGAAAGGCTCAGACTGGACACTTCTTCAGCAAGTGATGAAAATGTCCTGTTTTAGAGGTTAAACACCCAGTGGAGGAACCTTTGTATCGGAGCAGCAGGTGGCTGATGGCAGTAATCACCCTTTAAGTCTCTGGGTCGTTTTCTTTTTTTCTTTTTTTTTGTCATCTTGGTCCAGGATATGCAGAATTCACAAAGAGCTCATGGAGAAGTAATTAATCATGGACTTCACATGGATCCTCATGAATAATGACAGACATGAATGAGAAGCTTTCTATTAGAATAGTTACTAGAATCCCCTGCACTCCCAGCATAATTATAGAGATCCCTCATTGAGATCACTTCCTTGACAGGTGCTGATCAGCAGATGGTTTTAATCGTAGTTTAAATTTTGAGTTCATGCAAAAATCGTTTAATAATTCAGATCGCATGTTTTAGTACAGTAGTTTACAATATCAATGCTCTCTCTCATCTTAAGATCCTAGTTTTAATGTTATGGAATATGAATCCAATATCACCTCAGAGAGTTTAACCTTTTTCCAAAATACCACATCTCATGTGGTATTAAAATGATAGAGTGCCTACGCAGAGAGCTGGCAGGGCCGATAGAGGAGAGAGGGGGGATGAGAGCAGGTATGTCCACCTCCATAGAGATCAGCAGGAAGCTTCAGCATCCACTAAACCTACATCACACCTACACCATTATACTCTCAGTGCAGCCAGGCAATAATTCATCCGATAAGTTGCTTACTTTATCCCAGAATTTCACACACAAAACACAAAAGTATGGAAAATCTCAACTCCCACCCAGACAGTGATCAAACCTACACACCCCCCTCTAAAAAGAAACAGCAAACAGGGAAAAAGCTCTAAAGCGAGAGTAAAATACTGCTTCAAGCCTACATTTCTTCAAATAGACATAAAATACAAGTGACACTTTGAGGCTTTATCACCATAACATCTCACTAAAATGTGTAAAACACACACACACACACACACATTTCAGCTTTCACAGACATTAAACGCAGCTAACAGCATCAGAATGGAAACATCTGCCTACACAAACACTAAACTGATGTTCAGCTGGGGGGCACTCATCTTTTCTTGAATTATATATCACATATCACATATAACACGTCCTATTTTGGAAAATAGGATGGACTGAGAGTGAGAAAAGAAACAGCAGCATGAAGCTGCATCAACAAAGCTGGACTCATCAAAGCACGTGAGGCTGTTAAATCCACTGGATGAACCGATCGTGTCATGTCACAGATACATTTAACGCGTATTCGTTTGGCACAGGTGGCGTACAGGTGAAGTATATAAGTACAGCTGCAGTAATTAATGGTGCTGGGAGATAACTGCAGCGCTTGGTCCTTGTCCTGTTTTCAAGGAAACAAATTGGATGAGTGACATGTGAGCTGAGGTGGCATCACATAGCCGGGGAGCAGAAAGCTGCGGCCGCCTTCCCTCTCATATGGAAATGTCTCCATGTCTCGCTGGTGATTCAGGCTCTTGTGGTCAGTTTAATGTCGTGCAGACAGCTCCAACTATGGGACAGTGAAACTGTTTTAAGTGTTGCATGGTGGTTGAGATTACCCCATGAAGCTGTTGTTTACCGAGAAGTAGTTACAGCACGTAACTGCTGCTTTAACACACAGCCCTGGCTAACTGTCCTGCTATAAAACGTGTTACGGCTGCCACGCTGGCAAAACGCTGTATTTTCCAACTCCTGAGAAAAATACCTGACTCTTCAACTCTTCAACGACATTACCTACAAGTGTGTGTGAGGTTTTGGGCAACGTGCTGACAGGGAACTAAGATAAGAGAAACAAATGGTGACCACCAGAGCGCACTGACAGTATCTTTTACATCACTAATTCACTGTACATCCATCCATGGTTGAATCCATAGCTGATATACGTGATAAGAAGTTGTTGTTTTTTTCCCAGAGGGAGGCCATCTCGTTTTGGAAAGCTGTTTGTTGTCTTTGTATTTAGGCCACAGAAAGCGGCGAGGCATAATCCATTATGATTACGCATAGTGCTGCGATTCCTCATGTGCAGTTGCTCACCAACAGTTGCTTTTGTGCCATGAGCATGAACATTAACACAATGAGATGAAACGCCTGCTTCCATTATGTGCAGCCATCATACAACAGAGCAGAATATAATAGAGGCACTAAAAATATTAACAGCTCTCTGTGGTGTTGGTGCCTTGTAGTTCTTCTAATCTGGTTTAAATTTGGCTTATTCCACTGATGGACTCTTTGCACTGTAAATCACACTGGATAAGAGGATCAGCTAAATAGCAATAGAATGGGATCAGCGCCGTTTATTGTCGCAAACTCTGTTTTGTGCTGTTTTTTTTCTTCTTTTTTTTCTATTTTTCTTAAATCTGACAAAAAGACCAAAACCAACAATGTGTTAGTCCATCTCTCAATGTTTTCCAGCCTTTTAGCCTGTATGTAGAATCCCAGGCTTAGTGGTTCCTACTGATAACTTAAACTATTTTGAAACAGCTCACAAACAAGTTATTATTACAGTTTCTGCACATGGGATTTGATGACTCCTCCAGCTGACCTCAGATCAAATTTAATGACGTTCCAGTGTTTTGTCTGATCTCATTGTTGAATGTTGTGTGTGTGACGTCCTAGAAGCACACAGATCAAAGACGGATGTTCAGTTTCACAGTAGAGCTTCAGTGGAGGTGTGTGACAGTGTGTCACTGTCAGACATTTTCAGAGACCAACGTTCAGACATGCAGAATGGAGAAACTGCTCTGTACAACGACCTCTGTAGCATCGATCAGGGGGAGCTCCTCTCTATCCATCTCTCCTTTCCAGAGAGATGGATAGAGATAGAGAACTTGTGGGACCGCATTCAGCTGAAAAGCTCAAGCTCAGCTCTGAGCTCTCTGACGCCAAAGAGCAGATGAAGGACATCGACCAGCAGCTCGAGACACATTTCGAGATCCTGGAGCTGCAGCAAACACTCCAGACTGAAACAGTCTGGAGTGATCCAGGCAGAGGCCGAAACCCTCACCCACTTCAGGATCAGGGAGCTAATACTTTTCCACTTACCTTATGCAGTATTAACATGGATTAGTTCATTCGCTTTGAGGAAAGCTAAGTTAATCGTATAAGTCAAAGGTCACAAAAAAACTTTGTGGGAACTCATAACTGAAATAGTTGTTAGTTGTGGTCCTGTTTAGCAGAGCAATGAAAAATGTTCCAAGCTGTGGGCCTGACTCTGCGTGGCTGTGCGTCTGAGATGAGCAGTATTCTCATACATACATATTTTTGCTCAGAATTCGACTTTACAACATCTGTGCTTATCCAGGGACAGTGTCATCACAGTAAAGGGAAGTGCGGTGAGTTTGCTTTGCTCTGACACACGATGAGGACGCTACGCTGAATTTGCTGACTGTGAAACCCTGAAGCAGATGGTGAAGCCAGGGTGGGTCGTGCCTCAGGCCCGACGCTGAGGTCAACAGTCATTTCTGTGGATCCTTACAGAGTCTCAGTTTATTTACAAGACTGAGATTTGGGGCAGCTGTGGCCTGAAGGTCAGAATAGCAGGCTTGTTACCCAAAGGACCAGCTGGAGAAGTAAATGAGTAGCAGTCTTGCCTCCAAATGCCACTACCGTCTCTGCAGAATGCCTTTAAGCAAGGCACTGAACCTTGAACAGGCCCAGTCTAAATTGCTCAGTAAGAAATATGATTTTTAAGATAGCAGATGCTGAAGCTGAGATAAGACTTGTCATTCCACATTCCACGTTAAAATTAAGTTTTGTGTCAGATTATAACCGAACTCACAAAGTGAACCAGAATGTGAGGCAGTTGGAGGGAGTGGAGCTCCGTGGTGCTCTAAGACTCCCCTGCAGTGTGATTATTGTGATAAAAGAAATGAGGAAACCACATTTTCCACTATCTGTGTAATCTGATAAACTGTGCGTTTGTCTCCTAATAGGCTTTGCTGCCCACAAACACGGTGGCTCTGATAATTAACTCTTTTATATGAAATCTTTGCTGTGGGGATGTTACGCGAGTACAGTCGCCTTTTTGTTGATGTCTGATAACACATTTACACTTGAGGTGGTTTTCTAAGCCTTTTATCCAGAGTGAAGAATGCAGTTCATGTCCTCCATCAATAACATGTTAAGGATTCATTTCTTTTTGCATGAACATACAGCACGTGTTCAGTATGGCATGGTGGTAAGTCATGACTCATAAAGGAAACGCAAAGTATGACTTTCAGGCAGTCGCCTACACCATTCAAGTTCCAATGAAATACTGACTGTTCATGCTTTTTCTTCCAGGTCTAACTTTCATTTATCATGTTAAGCATTTACATCATCACGTGAGACTCCCTGATCTTTCTCTGATCTCTCTGAGTTTTCACAGAGCTCAGAGGGGCAAGGAACAAACACCCGGGTTTGTAGCCTGAACGTGTTCATGCGGAATTGTCTGGACTGGTTCTGGTGTCAGGACATCACATGCTTATTGTCCTTTAATGTCATGGTGGAGATCATTGTTTAGATAAATCTACTGACAAACACATGGCTGGAATGGATCACGTGACCCGCATGACTAATGACACTGATGGCTGCATTGCACAAGTTGCTGGAACAGAGTGGTCACCAACTTTATGCTCCACCTGTGCGTCTCCTGCTATGACACTTAAAAAGCTGTGTCCCAATTTCATAATATAAGTTCATAGAATATAGTATTGTGTTTTTGTAGTCAGTATTTCAGTGTTATACTGAGAGGGAATTTAACATTATTTGTGCAGTTCATTTGCTATCTGGTATCTAGATAAATGCAGTGTAGTTGTGCAAGAAGGAATCTGGGATTTCCAACTTTTCAAACGGCACTGGAATGCAGCAGGTACCTGGTGAGGTGCTTTCTCTTATGTCATTTGTTTTTGTCACGACTGCAACACAGTCATCCCCGGAGCTCGTTTGATGGCGGCCGGCAGCCGCTGGTCTGCATTACCGCTGAACGAAGCCACAGCCAGAAAACACATGAGGAAAGAAGCTGATAAGACGGATTCATTAGCATTTTTAAAGCTCAGACATGAACTGAAGGGAGACTTTTAATAAACATGCTCCTGCTGTTATTTATTTACTCCAATATTTATTTATACAGAACCTTTATGATAAGACAGCGCAAGTTTTTCGGATGCGCAAAACTGTCTTGTTCTTTAAATAAATGAATACATTTCTTTGTCTTCTGCAGCACATCTACTGTAACATTAGATATTTATGTATTTAATGTAGTTATTACCACCAATTCTGCATAGTTTTTTTTTTAAGCATATAAACTGCATAGTGTGTATATCTATCTCTATCTGGATGGCGAGCTGCTGCATGCAGTTGCCCTCACAGGTGTGCCAGGTGTGGGAACAGGGACTGTAAAATGTCTTTGACTTCAAACACTAAAGTGATGAAAAGCAGGGTGTCAGGGTGAGCAGGCTTGTCGTCGGCGGCTGAGGCGACGACCGCAGAAGCTGACTACTTGTCGGCAGGGACCCCAACTCAGGAAATGCCTCAGGAACAGACTTGACATTGACTGGGATGGCCGACTCAGAGTCCTGAGCTCGGGCTCGCTGGTCTTCGGGGGGCGTGATTTCACCGAACGCTAGTCGACTGGAGGTTAGAAGCATGAGCAGCACAAAAGGGAACAGTCTGGGAACATTTTGTGGGTGGCTGGGGGTATGACAGGAGGCCAATAAACAGGGCTGAGACAGAAATCATGACCCAGAGACGAGAGAGGAGTGAAATAGAAGACAACGTGGAGCTGGTACAAGCGACATGAGACAGATTTCACTGTGTGTGAGAGAGAAACACTGAGCAAGAGACATCCAAACTGTGTTTCCATCCAGCTGTAAAATAAATTTTCCTCCACTTTCACATGTAAATAACTGTCTGTTTCTTGGCTGCTGTAACACACCAGTGATTCAGCCTGGTGGATCTGCAGTGTGTTAACATTTTTCCACGAGCTGAACACTCGCCATCACTGGGAGCGCACGGGTGAAAGGGAAATGATGCATTTTAGATTTTTCTGGTTCGTCTGGAATTCAGTAGAAGAACAACTTATTAGTTGTTGGTTGAGCAGAAAGAGCCACCATGGCTGAAACTTAGACTTTAACAACAGAAAGACTGAGATAGAAGATATAACAGCACCGTCTGCACTGTCTGATTGACAGACGGCCTCTGGGAAATGCGGTGCAGGAACACCACAGTAATGTGCACCTTGGTGTTGCCTGGTCACCGCTTGATCCAGATGAAAACAAAGAAATTCAAATCCTTCCGGACAGGAACTACAACCCTTCAATCATCTTCGTCAGCATAATGCTCCGTGATGAAGGTGTCTGGACCAAAACGACAACAAAGGTGATTGAAGAGAGCCGTCATCGTGAACATTTGTCCTCTTTGTTCCTCTCTGGACAGAATCAGCTCGCAAATAAAGAAACTTGGCGATGTTCTGAGGCATTAAATGAATGCAAATACACAATGAGCAGACTAAACACACTTCAGCATCCATTAGACATTTCTGTGGTGGACAGATGTTAAACAGCCAAATCTTGCCACATTATGTTTTGATTTGTTGAATTACACAACACAACCTTTTTCCAAAAATGAATTTACCTCCTCCTGGCTGCTTCCCACTGCCCAGTCTCTCTCTGACAACTGAAATATTAGTTCAAGGAGTGAGAGATAAAAGCAGTCATCTCTTTTCTTATAGCCCAGCTCATGTTCTGTCTTCATGTTCTTTCTCTTCTGTTATTTTAATAACCAGCAAATGGCCAAATCACAGCTGTGTGTGTGTGTGTGTGTGTGTGTGTGTGTGTGTGTGTGTGTGTGTGTGTGTGTGTGTGTGTGTGTGTGT
>JBBMJY010000006.1:20958141-20976736 GCA_037833715.1 Toxotes lorentzi
TGTGTGTGTGTGTGTGTGTGTGTGTGTGTGTGTGTGTGTGTGTGTGTGTGTGTGTGTGTGTGTGTGTGTGTCCGTCCCTCCAGGCCATTGCAGTAAACAGAAGTGTTGCATTTTAGTCATGTTGCCAAAATTCTGCCATGTGTTACGAAACAGGCTTGTCTCCACGTTCAGTTTGAGCTCAGCTAAGTTGGTTTGATAGGTGACTGCTCTGTCCAGAGCTGAATCCTGATCTGTTATTCACATTTCAGATAAATGGTTTTGGTGCTCTATGCACCAAATTGCTGCCCCTGGCTCGTGGCGCTGCATGTCTGTGAGCGTGTCTGTATGTGAGTGTTGTCTTGATGACAGCCAGCTTCGGCTCATGCCAGGGGATGAAGGACCACAGTCTGTTTGGGAGGATTTGAGTGAGTGATGGGCAGGAGAGGAATCTGCCCACTGGGAACTATTTCAAATGCTGTTGATCTTATTAATGGCACGATAACCAAGTAAATTAACATGTACTGGGAAAAATAATAGGACCACAGCCTTTAAACGTCCTCAAAAGCGCAAGAAAAGACTCATCGGAGTAAAACTACTGTGTAATGTAAGCAAAAGATTGTGATCATAGGTAAAAGAAACCAAAATTATGTGTTTGGTCGCAGACAGGACGAAAACGTCTTGTCTTCAGATGGTTTGTACACTGAAAAATCTGGTGACATAGTGTGTGATCGCCTGTTTGTGCATGTTTACGTCTTTACGGATACAGTTGAGCCTGAGCAAAATACTGGCAGTGGACAGTATTATTGGCTTATCCCACAACATGGGTATGGCATGTTCTTCATGTAGGCCGATAAAGTAACGACAAACAGCAGCACAGATGTGCCAAAGATGTGTTTGAGTTCATTTAGACACTGAGATGAAAGATATGACCGTATCATCCAGCTTATGAAAAGCTAAATCATCTTTCAAACATAAAAGTAGCGACTACAGCTGAGGTTCAGACTTTTTCCAGAGCATTAATCCTGCTGGAAAAACTAAAACCACGCTGGTGGTTCACATGTTGTTTCTGGTCTCTGTCTGATATCAGAATATTCCTCATGTACCAGCCACACTGATGTAACCAGACTACAGTGTTTACATGAGTCTGTAATAATTCCTGAATCAGATGACAGGCTTATCTTTTCACACACACACACACACACACACTCAGCAGTGAAACACATACAGGACACTGTACATGTGTAGCGTAAACTTATGCAGACTCATAGTAACATAGTCACACATGCACACGGTGACATTAATACTCAGAAATGTGGAGGATGGTTTGTTGTTTGTCCAGTGTTGTTTGGCAGCGTCTGTGTATCCTCTGCAGGATTTATGTGCCTCACTCGCTATTAATTCATCAGCTTCTCCTGGTTTTAATCACACACACACTTTGTACTTCTATATTTGTGAGGGCCCTCACTGATACAGTGCGTTACTGAGCCGCTTACAGTAACTCTAACCTAAACCTGACTCTAACCTGAACCCTAAAACCAAGTCTAAACCCTCAAACAGCCCTTTGAAGGACCAGTCAAAATGTCCTCACTCGAGTGGTTTAAAACTCAAACTGGCCTTCGCAATGTGTAGCCATACAATTACACACACACACACACACACGTTCAAACAGCCCTTTGAAGGTATGTCAGATAAACATACAATTACACACACAAACACACACACAAACACACACACACACACACAGAGACTGGGAGCGTTGGCTGGTCCGTTTAAGCAGCTTATCTTGACCCTGGATTCATCTGTCGAACGAGGGAGTTTTGTTGTTGGATGTTTCATTGAAGGGTTTTCTTCTCCATTCTGATGAAGGGTTCCAGTCTGATTAAGACACTTGTTGTTCGCCTTGTGAGGCTTTAACGTGTGTGTTAAAACTGTCCTCTTTTCCTCTACTTCCATTGCAGGTTGACAGCCGACATCCAACCTGTAACTTTATGTTGGAGGTGGAGAGAGACCAGGTGGAGTGTCTGAAGCGGCTGAGGGAGGAGGAGACTGCAGGCAGCCATACAGGTCATAAAGGTCACAGTCACCATCGACACTTCATTTAAAAACAAAGGAAGACACTGTAAAACTCTGGACGTGTGTTTGATCTTAACACAGGAAACATTAAACACAAGTAGAGTCTGTAGACTGAAAGATCAAGTGAAAATGTACTATATATATATATGTATGAAGATTCACACACAGGTACATACTGTAAGTACATTCATACCAGTGTCGTGAGGATGTGAGCAGCTTTCACGATGCAGGATAATCCCATGTTTTGTATTCTGTCCAGCAGTTCAGCCTGTTTTTTCCATACAAATTGAAAAGCCAGTAGATTCCAGCTCAGCTCACTTTCTCTTATTGAACAGACACTGCCAGGAAACCCAAAACCTGAGTGATGTAGCTGGGAATGGATTCCAACTAAATCATACCTGGACTAAATCTGGGTATGAGACGCATCTGATTTGACCTGCAGAGATGACCGAAAAGATTAAATCTCACGTTAGGATAAAAGATTATCTGTTTTTTTTGTTAAGCTATTGAACTAAGTATCTCGCATGCCGCAGTGTGCTGGCTCACATATAGACCATCTCTGGAAAAGAATTCACTGAATTATTTCACGTTTATTTTCATTCTTTTGAAGGTTAAACTCTGAACCACAGATAGACTCCTGAATAATGTATGGAGCTGTTTAGAAAACAGTAAATATGGCATTTTGGCACTTATTTGTATAAATATAACGGGGCAGGGAGACCGTGAAGGCATTGGAGTGAAGTGAGACGGTCAAACATGCAGGTTGAGGAAGAGAACCCAATATTAAAAAGTCACTTCTTATTTTTTTACCTTTCTTTTTTACTACTTCTTTTTTTTTACCTTTTCTAAAAGTAACAAAGACTCTGACTATATTTTCAATATAGTCAGAGACACCTTCTGTTTCCCCACGTGACAGACAGCAATAACGAGCTAGGTAGCATTTAACAGCTAATAACAGTCTGACTCTGACAGGACGGGTTGGTCCCAGGGTGAAGTGTGAGAATTTCTCTACCGTTTTTAAGCTTGCAGTAAGAAACAGCTTTCAGCAAGTTAAAATAAAGCACTAAATGACAGTGTTTCTGGTTTGATGAGATGAGGCTGCGTCTGTATGTGTACGATCTGATGTATTCTGCCACACTGTGACGACTGCACACTTGATTCACGTTCTCCTGACTGTACACACTGCTGCTGCTCAACAAAGTTTGTTTTCCAAAATAAGAGAGACCAAAGAGAAAAATGAAGCAAAAATGCAAACGAGCTGCTAATCATTCACTTCTTAGTAAGTAAAATGAAAAACAGGAATTACATCTGTAAATCTGTAAAACTGGTACAGAGTGTTTAAGGAGCAATTCACACTTTGTGAAATAAAAACAATGAAATAATGAGGCGGGACAAAAGTCTGGGCACTCCCCCGTGTCGTTATGGACTCATTATCATTAACTCTCACTGAAAATAAATAATAAATTGAAATTTTAAACTGAGACTAACCTTTCTGACCTTGATCTACTTGAAGGAGTGTGGAGGGCACCGAGGGACACTCCAGATCATTCTCGACCCGACAGCCACAGTCAGAAATGTAAGCAGTGCCGGCAGTGTTTATACGCCCAGACCTCAGCAGAGAGATACAGTAATTAACACACCGGTATAAACCTGGTGATGTATCGTAATGTTCCTTACACTTTCCATACACAATGGTATGAGCAGGCACATCTGCACACAGTGTACCGCAGTACTCACCTATTACTTATGTGTTCAACAGAATACAGCAAAACGCCCTCCTAAAAAAGATCAGTCCATTGACTTCAGAATAATGCTACATTAAATAAGACTGTTCTGGATTTCACTGCACCATCAATACTTAAATAATTAGATGTGGTTTAAAAATACAACCTAACTCATTTACAGTCATTACATTTTTCTTCAAAGAAATTAGTCTTTGCTAAAACAAAGTTTTGGCCAGAAAGAGCCACCGGCGTTCACCCGACCCATCTCCACTGCCTGTTGGAAACTTTAATGGCTCTTTAATGGAGCAGATTAATGAGTGATTGAACAAACCATGATTAAAAAAAAAAAAAAAAAAAAAAAGTGTTTTCTTCCAACTGTTCACACTTCTGGAAATCAAACCAAAGCAAACTTTTATTAAGTTTGACTTTCAGACAATGAGGACATCTAATTAAACAATTATGCACAAGAATAGTTTCATAATGGATTAGTCATGTGTCCTGTTTGGCACAGACGACATCAACCTTTCTTTTTAACTTCAGCTTATAATAATAACTTAATAACTATATTATTTAAAGATGGTTTTTAATTTGTAAAAAAAAAAAGAAAAAAAGATGGATTGATCAGTGTAACACCTGCTGTTCCTTGATTCTTGGCATGAAGTAAAATCCCCGGATGAATATGAATGACTTTATCAGCCATCAGGAGTCTGAACATTTTGGAGAAAGGTCGCTGTTTTCCAAACCAGATGTTCATAAGTTTGGAATGAAACTTTCACATGTTGTGGTGAAGATGAAATGTGCTGCTGCTGTTTCCTCAGAGGAAAGGCTCCTTTGCTTCCTTAAGGTTTTAGGTCATATCTACCTCTAAAATGCACAAATAATAATGGCATGTGTCTGCTGTGTTCTAGTTTACATGTTTAATACACGTCTTATCTGTAAAGTGAAAAGCCTGTGAAAAAAAACTATTATTCTTTTTATGCAACAAACCAAAACACAGTTGTATTTTCCCAAGTGTTTCTGCAGCACAAGCCTAACAAGCCTTTTCACTGATGTGAACTCTGGACTCTTAGTAGAATTTCTGGGAGTTAAAATTCACCAGTATAGCATCAAGGTCATGCTCCCTCACTGGCCTCTCACCAGTGACATGCTGGGTACATGCAAAAACTTTGGGTTTGCATTGATTTGAATCAAACATGCTGCAGAAGATGCATTCAGTCATTTGATACTGAAGAGCAGCGTCTGCAGATTCATGGAACGCTGCCACACAGTAGATGTAAAAGAAGTCAGTTTATTTAACTACCTGCGTGAAGTGGAAGTAGGGCGACGCACCATGGGGCACCATGCTCAGTCAGCCTTCATGTTATAGTGAATAAAGAATAAAAAGAGCACAGACAGAGGATTCCCCTCCAGATGTGTGCTGCTGTGCCTCTGATGTGTTTCTGTGAAAGCACACAGAGAAAGGATGGATCACTTAGCGGGTAGATGGAGTTTACCTCATGCACCGATGAGTCCAGATTCCAATTTTACCCCAAAGACATTTGTTCTCTCACTCTTTCCCCTCTCTCCCTCCTTTTTCTCTCTTGGTCTCTCAGCGTCTTTGTCATTTTCTCTCTTCCTGTTTACCCTTTCTTTACCTCTGTACTACCTTTTCGTCTCTTTTCCTGTCGCCGTCTTCGTGTCTCTGTACAAAGTACGAAGTGACTCAATCCAGTGTTTGAAACTTATTAATGTATGATGTACTTCAGTTTAGGTGATGATGATGATGACGATGATGATGCAAAACCTGAACTGAAAACATGAGAGGAGATGGTGATGATTTTGACGCATTTCAAACGTCACATAGGATCCAAATGAAAACGAGCCAGAAAAATAAATAAAATTCACGCTGGCTTGTTTAGCTTCTCATCTCGTCTGGCTGACATTTCTAAATTTCTTTTTACAGCTGTTTTTCTTTTCTTCACAGTCTGATGCCCTGGTAGCTGGTAGTTTGCTGGTTGTGTGTCTTTAGCAGGGATGTCAGGGAGGAGCACCACATGTTACCAAGCACACTGTCTTCATTCAGCTATCGCTAAAAAGCCTCGGCGACTGTTCAGGCTGATGCTCAAGAGCTATTCTGGGAGACAGTATGTTTGTTTGGTTTCTGGGAGCTGTGTTTTCAATCAGGGCCACTCCTCCATTGTCGTCTCTTTCGATAGTGTCCAAGTCAAAAACAGGAGGAAATTATCTGAGCACAGGTCTTTTTTTTCAGTAAATGGAGACTGTGGGTCACTGGAGGCCACAGTGAGCAGAAGGAGGGATGCTCTGCAAATGAATGTCAGCCTGTGAGGCATTTGTATTCATGAGCGCTGCATCAGTAAGAAAGTGAATTCTTAATGTAAACCAACCTTTGACCCTACGACTGAAAACATGGAGAGTTCATGAAAATCACACTGTATTGGCCCAAACAGGAGAAACCCACATTTGTGTTTCATGTCTCAGCCTCCTACTCACGACTCCACTTTTGTTTTTGACAGAGCCGGGTTGCAGAGGAACGTGGGACGACATAGCGTGTTGGGAGCGAGCTGAGATCGGAGAGACCGTCACCATCCCCTGTCCTCGAGTCCTCAAGACTTTATTCGGCAGAAATGGTGAGTAAATTTATTCTGTTGATTAATAAGTACATATGAAGTACAGATGTGTTTCTCTGTATCAGTTTACAGAGTCTCTCTTTACAGGTTATGATTTCACATAGAACAGTATAAATAATAATAAAAGGATGATTGGACCTTGGTGTGCAACAGACCCTTCATCTTCCCTCCATCCATTTCCTGTCATGTCTTTACTGTCTGCCATCTCAAAGTAACAAAGTACTAGTGCCATCAGCGTTTATGAGGTCCTCTTAAATTTACCAAAATTTAACGGAGTTTCTGAGGTTTTCTTGTGGCCTCTGTCTGTGTCCTCTGTCTTGCTGTAACGCTTCGACAGCTTGGATTTCCACTCTGAGCCGTGCTCCGATTTACACTGATGACTAAACTTTACGTAAGCTCCCAGCAGCTTGTCCAGAACCAATGCACACGCTGATGCTTCTTTGTCTGGGGCAGATCCAAACCCCTTAAGGTTACAACATTTTACGGAAATAGTAAACGACTCGTTATGTAACACGAACGTTTAACATCACCGGGCACCCTCAAGTTATTGAATGTCTTTATTTTGTTTTATTTTGTTGGGGGGAGGGGGGGGGGTTATTATTTTTTTGTAGAAGTCTCCAACTCTTTATTTTCATCATTTTATTTTGATTTACTTTGCAATATTTTCTCCACAATAGCACCAGATTCTATAACTACCACCTGACTGCAGTTCCCCTCATATCCATCTTTACTTTAGTCTTTCTGTTCTCAACCTCATTTCCAGCAGCATCCAGAAACATCTCAGTAAGAAACTCACTAAGAAACATCCAATCAGAAGTTGCATACTTTGACACAAACATATATTCTGAAGCTGCAAAAATATCTACATTTATGAATGAAGTCTGGTTAGACATAGTTCTGCTTTCTAAGGGGCTTTTTCCATAGTCATCACAGCAGTAAACACGGCTCAGCTGCCAGTCATCATCAGTGATGCCAGTATTACAGTAATATCACTACTTAGCATACTTTTATTCTCTTGGCTTCGACTGTGTTTACCCTGCTGTGACACTGTGAAGAGGGTTTGTGAAGAGTGTAGCGAGGCAGAAGTGCGACGACGTTACTTCCAGTCAGTGAGCAAGAGATGCCTCATGCTTTTTACAGTGCATTCTGGGAATTTCCAAGGGACATGAACTTCCAGTGCACTGCATTGGTTTTGGGAAAATGTCCCCCTGGAGTTCACTGCCTACTGGACGAGGAATTAATTTGAAGCGCACTGAGTGATGCTCAGCTTCATTTAGCCATGCAGTGTTTAGTACTCGTGCTTTGTCTTAGACCACAGTGTGTCTAATGCAGGACATTTGAAAAATCAGTTTCAAAACACACACCGACCTTGTCAACATGTCAACTATTGAATATCCTTATTCCCAACCGCAGACGTGGTTACAGCCAAAGAGATGTCAGACTCAGCTAACACTCTGCTATTTATATTCATTTCATTTATTAGTTTATCTGTCTGAAAACAAACACAAAAACATTTCAGTTAAGAATTAAAATGATTTGAATGAATCTTGAGTTTAAATATGATTAGCAAAATTCTAATTATGATTTAAATTAAAATATTTTATCTGTCTCTCTGGGGGCAATTTGAGGCGAGCTGGTCTGTAAACAAAAGTCCACAGAGAGACTTCAGAACTGACAGAAAGGCTTGGAATATACAAAGATTTATGACACTGACCAGTCCATAGCTGGTCAATAACATCCAACACTGCAGAGACACGTGTTAAAATGTAGAAGTCAAGAGTGGACATTAACCCAAACATTCTTCAGTGTTATGTATTTTACATCTAAAATCCCATTTCTGATTGCATTAGCTCAGAGTGGTCATACAGTCTTGTGTGTCTTTTGGACTTGTTCAGTATTAGACTGTGGTGGGGATCTTTGTGTTTTGCCATTCATTTTAAAGCTGAGGTTCATAACGCCCTGCTATCAGTTGGGATGTAAACCTGCAAATAACTGAAAAGCTTTGAGCACTTTCAGTGAAGGAGGAATAAACATTGTCGGCATTCTCCGGTCTGTGATGTGGAACAAAAAGAAATGACAGACCTTCTGGGGAAAAGTCAGGCCATTGCTCAAGCAGTGATAGAATAAAAAGTCTTTGTCACTTGGTTTGGGGGTGAAGTCTGTATCTCTTCTCCTCACACAGGTAACATTAGCAGGAACTGCACGTCAGCTGGATGGTCGGAGGTCTTCCCGAACATCAGCAGTGTGTGTGAGTCGGACACGAGCCAGGACAAGGTACAGTAAACGCCTGTTGCCTCTTGTTCTTTCACTCTGTTGTAGCTGTAAATGTGAGAACAGTGTTTCACCTGAACACTAATGGGTCCCGACTGTGCAGCAGGGAGAGAAGCTGTCACATAACATTGACCATTAGTGGCCGGTAATTGACGAAGCCTGCAGGCTTGGATGTTAATTAACACCAGTTAGTGGTGAAGGCCTGCATCTTTAAAAGGTCAATATGCCCAACAGTAGTGTGATACATGTTTACATGTGAGCAGTGTGTGTGAGTTCACCCTCCTGGTTTTTGTGTCATTTAATGAAGGAAACGCCATTAGCCTTCCCTCCTGTAGAACCAATTCGGTGAAACAAAGTGTTGTAATTTTGTGTTTCCCTTCCCAGAATGCTTGTATAATAGCAAGCATGTAGCCAGGCAGGACATTATCAGGTGTAATGTCCTGCCTGGCTACATGCCAGGCTTATTAAATGTTTCAACCTTAATTGAAACATTTAATAAGCTTCTTTACAAGATCTGTGTAATTCCTATTTACTCACATGCTGTGTGTGAAGCCTTTTGCTGGACATCCACATATGTAAAGCCAAAGTGAAGCTATAGGGAGAGACCGTCGGTGAGATAATCTCTGCTCCAGTCACACTGCAAGGTGAAAATAGTTTTTAAATCTGCAGCAGCTGAAACACAAAATGAACATAAAATGAAATTAGTACCGATTAGGTTCACGTGTTGAACAGTTGCTTATTTCCACATCCGGTAGTTATGGAGTAACATTATCATTCATGTGCAGTGGTGTCTGAGTCTGCCTGGTGGATCTCAGTCCAGTGTTCCCTCTCTGTAGCTCTGTTTTTGGTCTCTACCGGCTCCTGGGGGAAATATCTGGCTGTTCGTCTGGTCTCTGACCGTGTTTGTCCGCTGTTTGCTTCTGAGCAGGAAGTGGACAGTGAGCTTTTAGAGCTTTTTCTCTGAAGGTCAAACAGTGAAGTTGTGACCAAGCAGAAAAACAATGAGCTGAAACAACAACAATTAGCTTAGCTAATTGTTGTTGTTGTGGTGTTCTGTGATTTCTCCTCCACCCGTACAGTTCAGGGATGGAGAAGAAGGAGAGTTTTTGGTAAGGAGGACGTTTGGCCTTGTTTGGCCTCGCCTGATAATTGCTGCTCCCCGTCTCTTTTGCTGCTGTGGTTCAGTTTGGGTCGCGACTGGTCTTATTCTGAATCACCCTTTGTGCTTGTTAAACTAACTGTCTGCCTGTGGACCTTCTCCATTTCTGTCGCTGCATCTTTCCATTTCTCACTCCTCCATTTCTGCTTCTTTTCTTGTCCTTCTCTTTCTGGCTTCCTCATCTTCATTTGGTTTGTCTTTCTCCTGCTCTCCAGTCTGTCTTCTCACTACAATTCACCCAAAATGTCCTGACCAGTACTGCCTGTCTCTCAGGTCGAAGTGGTCCGGTCCACCTTCTGTGTGGTAATTTGCAGGACAAAGAAATAAAAGGATGTATTTATTTCTAACAGCTTCCTCATGTATTACTGGAACACTGCGTGAAAGGCCTGAGAATCATAAAAACAGGAATGAACTTGAGCTTTTATAATTCAAACAACAGAAGAAGAAATGACAAACCTTCTGAGGTTAAGTCAGTTCACAGCTTTGCCTAACCAACAAACACAGTGATGTGAGGTTTGTTCATTAACATCCAGGGGACAGACGTCATGCTTTCCCTCTGTAAAGTGAATTAGTTTACAGGGAATGAAAGGAGCTTTATCCTATAAAGGAATGTAAATGTCCCGACCTTCATCTGGAAGCAGCAGACAATGTGTTTTTGAACTGTTGGTAATAACTTTGTGGCCATGGGACTGAAAATTACAGTAGTTTAAAGGCCCAATCGTCACAAAGAAACTAAGAATTAGAAGAATTAACAGACATCAAATGTGCACGTTCCTGGGCTCGTGCATTGCTCAGTTTTCACTGAAGTATCTGAAAAGTCACGGGTTTTTGGTTTTAACACAATCTGCTTCTCAAAATAAGCAGCAGCTGCAGACGAGAGCACTTTCAATTCAGTTTAATTCAGTTTTATTTATAGAGTGCCAAATCGTAACATGCATTATCTCAAGGTATTTTACAGAGTAAAGTCAAGACCTGACAAAATTAGAGAGAAGCCCAGCAGCTCCCACCAGCAGCAGCGCTCATCAACAGTACAGAGAAAAAAAAACAAGGGGGAGAGAGGAGAGAGAAGAAGGGCTCAGTGCATCATGGGAGTTCCTTCAGCAGCTTCTGCCTGTAACAGAATAACTGAGGGATGGTTCATTTCTCTGTGCGTCTTTCCATCCTCTTGATCTGAATTCTGCTTCATGTCACACATGTGCACCAAATCCAAACATATTTTTCAGTTTAGTCAAACCCTGTCATTTTAGGAGGAGCTTAGCGATATATAATTTTTTGTTGTTACCTTTGTGGAGTCTGTCCCGTAAAGACGTGTCTGAAATTAAATTTGCTGGATAAATTGTTGCATGTATTGGATCAAGGAGACCCCTCCTGCTGTTACTTTGTGGTACAAAGAAGTCTTTAATGCTTTACCACATGAGAAGATCATCATCAGTCAGTTCAGAACATCTGGAGGCGACTCTCCCAGCAGAGTGATATTTTACTGTCCTGCCATAGCAGCCATAAACAGACTGCATCGATGACACCGCTGTGCAGATCCAGACCCGTATATGTGTGTATATGTGTGTATATGTGTGTATATACATGGGTGCTGGTTGTCTGAAGTCCACTTTGAACAATAAATGAAACAATAGCATCTTGTGGATATTTTTGATTTCTTTCTGATTATATTTACTAATACGAATTAGTAAGTATTACTAATAACTACTGTATTTAATTCACCTGCTCCCCTTTTGAAGTTTATGTTCATTTTACCTGAAATGTCAAATTTGTTTTTACAGTATTTTTACTGAAGAAATTCTGCATCCAGCTTTTATTCTCCCTTCCTTCCTCGTTTTGGTATTTTATTTCTTACTTTACAACGTGATTATTTTTAATGTTATTTTGTTCACCCCTTTTTTTTTTTTTTTGGCAGGAGTACATGATTTTTGCTTTATTTTTTTAAGACTTCAGCCAAGATGGAGAAAACAAATAGTCCAATCATCTGTCAGTGTTCCACATATTCAGAATCAGCTTTTATTTCTCTGAGTAAAAGGAATTTGACTTGGTTAATTAATGTTGACACATTACAAGACATTTCACAAAGCAGAGCGGGAGCAGGACAGAAGGTCACAGAGAGTTCAGACTGGATGGACTGCAGGGTCTCAGTGTTCCCACTGTTTGGAGCCCATTTTCTGGGTTTGTTTCTCATGAAATATCTACAGTTAGTTTGTAAAATATTTTATCTAATTATTTCATGTTGTAATCTGACACAAAGCAGTTTGTAGCTGTGCTGGCAGCGTAACTGGGGGAGGGGATAAATAAATAACCAATAACAAAACAAAACAAACCTCCAGAGTTTGCTGATGTCCCATTGGCTTGTATTTTAAATAATCCCTCTCTGCTTTGTAACAGAAAGTGCAAAATACAACAAATGATTAGTCTTGAAGTTCAGCATAAAGGTAAAAAAACAAACAAACCACAATTTGTGTTTAATGAGAAGAAAAAAAAAACACTTTTTTGCTTGACACCTTAATTTAAAACAAACACCTGCTGAAAGAAATGATACTATTTGTCATCAATTAGCCAGATTCATGTAAAAAGAGATGTCAAGGGTGAGTAAAGATTAGATTTGTGTGTCTTTGTCTTAACATGGATGGCAAATATCTCAACTATGAAATCAGACGTCTGCCGTCCTGTGTTCATGCTTTTTGGCTCCTTGCTGTTGTGTAACTGTGGCTTCCTCCTGTTCACTTGTTCGGCTCATTTTGGGTCACAAATGGCAGCACTGAATTGCCCATTGTGCTGTCCTGTCTCTCTCTCTCTCTCTCTCTCACACACACTCACACACACACACACACACACACACACACATTCCCTTGCTGTCTCGCCCTCTGGCAGTGATTTTTGCAAGTAATGCCAGATCTGCACCCGTAACAATAATAATAATGACAGTCATTTTAATCATAAAATCATGCTGATAAATTAAATGGGAGATCTTTTATTTAAGATCTTTTGTTTTAACACTATAACTCTGGCTTCCTTACTTTTTAATCTCCCCCTTGGTGTCTTAGATTAGTTGTGTAGAGATCAGCAGAGCAGAAAAACACACAAACATCAACAATGAGGGTGCAGACGACGGCCATCTTTGTTCCATCTTTGTTCACCTGGGGGCCGTGAATGTCCGCACCAGATTTCACATCAGGTGTCAGGTGCATTAGAAATCCATGCTCTCAGATTAATATTTTGTGCATACATATGATTAGCACAACATTATTCATCTGTGCAGTTAAATCTTCCACCGCTGCCGACTGTCACTGTATATTTTGCTCAGACTACATTGAGGGAAATGTGCACTTGACTGATATCAGCTCAGGCTGGTGTTTTTAGGTGTTTAGCCACGACTTGTTTCAGTAGTTTGTAAGTTGAAGAAAGATTCAGAGATATCACAGATATGTATGCACCTGAGAGACTGACGCTGTCGTGACAGAGATCAGCGATAACTCACCTCCTCTTCTGTCTGTGTCGCCTCAGCTGGTCTTCTACGTGGTCGTGCAGACGTTGTACACTCTGGGCCACAGTCTGTCTCTGATCGCCCTCACCACGGGGAGCGCCATCCTCTGTATGTTCCGGTAAGACCAGATATCACACTATTATTACTCCAGATAAAACATTAGTGGTCCCTGTGTGGAGGCTGGAGTAAAAATAAATAAATATTCCAGTTTCTTTCTGGTGTTTGTTTGTTGTTGTTTTTTTTTATCTCCATGTGCTGACTGACATGTCAGCAGAGTCCGAGGAAGCGCTCTTGGGTTAATTGGATTTTAATGAACAAGCGGGTAAATTGGATATGGTTCGTTAAGTTAAGTTTTCCTCAGCGTACACGTGTTTGATGAATTTGTAGAGGTTTTATTGTTCTTGGCTTTGATTGATAATTGTGTTTCATTAAAACAGTAAATAATACATATTAATTAAGTGTTATGGGTTTACAATAAAAATACATTATAATAATAAATAAAATCGAGTCTAACTAAAATATTAAAGTTTAAAAGGTAAAAAGCTTGCATAATAATAAATGAGAAAAAACAGAGAAACTCATATGCTTGGTCACATGAATATGTACTTAAATGTTAAATGTTTCTTACTTTTCACTTATTGGCTCAAGAAGACAGTGAGATGCAGTGACATGCTTTCTTGGATAAAAAAAAAGAGGGAAAGAACGTCACATTGGTTTTGGGCAAAGCTCAGAGTCAAAATCACAAACCTCTCATTTATTTCTGTGAAGCTACTGTGTTAGTGAGGATCCCAACACAAAGGGCTCTGGCACAAACAAGGCAGGGTCTAAATGAGAAGCTGCATCATGTTGTGTATCTGTACCACCTGTGCAGGAAGCTCCACTGCACCAGGAACTACATCCACCTCAACCTCTTCTTCTCCTTCATCCTGAGAGCCGTGGCCGTGCTGGTGAAAGACGACATCCTCTTCAACCGAACCTCTCAGTGCTCCAACCAGCCGTCTCTGGTGAGGCCAAACCCCCCTCCCGTCCTCCCCGAGCCCAGTCGTGGCCTGAGGGAAGCGAGGCACTCGTGTTAACAGCACAACTGTCACAGAGGGAAACAGTTCTAGTGTGAAGCTGAAATTGAAAATGTAAATTAGGTTTTACAGAAATTAGACACTGCGTTTTTCTATTTATCTGTAATTTATTTTGCAAACATCTCAGCATTATCAACATGATAAAAAGAGACAAACCACCCACTGTGACAGGTAATTTACTGATATCAGGATTAAATTCAGCTGGACCGACAATATGTTGTCTAATTTAAGGAGAATGGGCACATTCTCTGTTATAACGATGCCAGTACTCACTTAAAATCATCAGCGTTTAATAAAACACACGGCCAGAAATCAAATAACCATTTGTGGGCTTTTTCATATGGATTTTAAAGTTTGCAGGGGATAGTATCTGTAGTTAAGTTGGACTCACAGCAGTTACAATGGATTCCAATGGAGATCCAGAGTCACAGAAAAAAACACTCCTGCACCTTAATCTGTTTTCATTATTCATCATTACAGATCAGATTCATGTTCATGTTTCAGCCCCAGTGGGAAGTGAAAAAGTCTAAAAACAAATTTTATGCCCGAAGTTCTGTTTCCTGTCATTTCTCTACGAGCTAATAAAGACACAGAAACACCCCTGAAAAACATGTACACGAAACTAAGAATCCCAACTGCGATTAACCCACAGTGTGTGGAGTGTCACAGGAGTGTGACCCAACACTCAAACAACTCACACACAAACAACCCTGCAAAGGTAAACAACACGATGCTCAGAGAATAACTTAAAGGCTAAACGCTGTATGCTTTGTGTGTTTTTCAGGTGGGGTGTAAAGCCAGCCTGGTGTTTTTCCAGTACTTCATCATGGCCAACTTCTTCTGGCTGCTGGTGGAGGGTCTGTACCTCCACACTCTGCTCGTCGTCATCTTCTCTGAGAACAGACATTTCATCGTCTACATGTTCATCGGCTGGGGTAGGTTTTTGTTTTATTTAGTTTTTATGGTAACTGAACAGCTACATGTGTTCTTTTTTCTTTTTTAGCCCACAGCGTTGGTTTTATGGCTCATCATCGTGTCGGATCAGTCTCAGAGTTTCCTGCAACTGTTTTGAGCAAAGAAATTTTGGACTTAAGTGAAAGAAAAAACTATTTATAAAACTTCTATTGACTTAAAAATGCTTTTAAACGTCAGAGAGCTGCAGAGATCTGTTCAGTTGTTGAAGAGCAGATGACTGTAGCACAGAAACGGAGCTGGGCACAGCAATGTTTTCAACAACAACAATAATAATAAGACATTAGTTTAGCAGTAGAATTAAGAATGGCGTAACTTTAGTCAGTTATTTGCGTTTGAACATCTGATGTTACACCACTTTTTCTTTTTTCTTTTTTTTGGAAAATTTACTGTTGCTGCAGCCAATCTTCACCTCCTTTCAGTAGACATTTAAGTGCTTAAGGCATCAGTTTATAAATAATTTTACAATCTGGAATTATTATGATAATAGTAAAAAAAAAAAAAAAGAAAGAATACAACAGTTTTCTTTTTAAACTAAGTCTGTTATTGCCTCGGATCTAAACAATAGATAGATACTGTTTTACCTACATCATATCAGTGTTTTCCTCATGGCTGTCGACAGGAATCCCCACCGTGTTCGTGTTTGCGTGGGTGATGACGAGGATTTATCTGGAAGACACGGGGTGAGTGCCGCCACCAGCCAATCACTCATCAACGCGGCAGCATGATACAGTTTGGATATTTGTGCGCGTCGTAATATCCTTCAAGACATATTACATGGATTAAGTTATATCACAGGAATCTGCATGTCACATTTTAATAAAATATTATTATTTATTGATTTATTTTTGCTTCAAGCTTTGCATCAAGTGGATAAGTGAGATTATGCCTTGCATTCTGTGGAGTTATTATTTTCTCCTTCATTATGTGATGGAGTTTTATTCAGATAGAGATGCTGATATTCAACAGGGACTGCATCTGTTATTTCACAAGTCCACAAATTACCCTTTAATTGATTAAAATACTCAGCAGATAGCCATATGAGTGTGTGGCTTGGTTTCCAGAAATAATATCCCACATGTCAAAGAGCATTTTAGCAGATAATTCAGCTGGTGAGATTTGCATTGAGTAGTCATCATATAAGCCTGGCGCCTCAGATCTGCTCGGCCCCTCTTGCACATTATTACCGCTGACACTGCAGCTTATTATTGAGCATCGAGTGGGTGTATTCTAAAAATGACAGTGAAACAACTCTGCAACAACAGTTACAGAGCAGCAGTGTGATAAGAGGACAGGAATGATGCAGCTCCACACCGTGGGGACCTAATGGCAGCTCTTGATAAAGGCAGTGAGATGCAGTTGAAAGCTCTAGAAAAAAAAACAGATTTTTTTAAGTGTGATCTTTGTAGAGACTTGATATTGTGACTCCAGTGGGGATTAGGTCATGTGTGAAGACTCTGTGTTGACTGCTTCAGATCTGAGGGACTTGAGCCTTGATGTGAGGTTCCATCAGGCTGTGTCAGACAGGTTTCACAAACAGCTGGAATATTTAATTATGACACCCACACATTATATTCAATTAAAAGGCTTGTGACCCTCAAGCATTCTTGTGAGGCTAACGAGCGGATCCTCTGTCCCACAACTGGATCGGGAGTTGCTGTCCTGAAAGTTGCTGAAAGATTTCAGTTTCACATCTGAGGGTAACTGCAGAGTAACGGAACAACATGAAGGAACATCAAATATTTGTGTCAGCAATAATATCAGCAACATGTTGCAGTGATTCTGCCCCAGTGTTGGAGGGCTGGAAAACATCTGCTGAACATTTGTTGAGCAGGTAGTAGCCTGGCTCTCCCTCTGCTTATGGTTATTTATGGCTCCCTCAGATGCTGGGAGAGAAATGACAACCCCATACCCAACTGGGTGATCAATGGACCAATCGGATTCTCCATTATGGTAGGTTGAGCATCATTAATGCTCCTTTTGTCTGCAGCTGTTTCATATATCTTTTAAATGTGAATAATCAATCAACGCGTCAAACATGTTGTCTGTCAGTAAAGTTCAGCAGTTAATGAAACATCACTCGTTGTACTTACAACTTTAAGGGACATTCAAGTTTACAACTCATTGAAGGAATGTGACGCTTTCGACTTTAAAAGGTTTTTAAAACCCTAATGAATTGTTTAACAAATCTACAGGCATCAGCGAGCATTCTTCTGAGCAGCAGTAACAGCGACATAATTTGTTGGCGCCTCATGTCTCAAGGTATTAACTTCACAGGATTTCCTGCTGAGTGTGTTCTCGCTCTCCCTCTGGGTTACGTAAGCTGTTTCAACCTTTAAAGGTCTCAGTGAGGAGAAGTTACTCTTAAAAGCAGATGAAGGTCTTTATGTGATAAGTAAGCCTATTTATGCTGCTGCCAGGCATGTAAATGTAATTTAATATGAATCACATAAGGAGATAAAGCTCAAAAGACTACACATCCGAAAAATAACTACATACAGTTTGTCATCTGGCATCTTTGCTCAGGTTCCAGGTGGGTTCCCATGGAATGAAAACCACTCTGCAGTTGAAAGCTAATTTTAGCGGCTTCACCACTGAACCTTCGCTTCGCTCTCGCCCCCTTTCCAGATTTCATGTGCGGCACAGGATACACATCATCTTCAGTAAAAACAATGGCAGATTTGACACTTAAAATTCATGCTAGTTTTTGTAGTAATTGGTGATTACCCACAAAATATTATAGTCAGCGAATGAGATTCTCACTCTTGGACTTGGAAGTAAAATACAAGCTTCAGAAAGCAGCGTAAAGGCACAGTTCATTAGCAAATGCTAATGGATTTTTTTCACTAAACTGTTTACATTAGTGATGCTTTACAGAAACCAGAGACGCACAGAGGAGTCATTTAATGCTGACTTTGAGTTGGTTTGTTTTTCTATCTAAACTTTCCTTCAGTGTTTTCAGTGGGTGGGAAAATGCCCAACATGGAAAAATAAAATCACCCTTGTGGGTTTCAGAGGCCCAGTTGCTGTGATAACTCAGTTATTTCTTTCCTGTCTCCAAGGTGAACTTCATCCTTTTCATCAGCATCATTCGGATCTTGGTTCAGAAGCTGAGGTGTCCTGATGTGGGCGGCAACGACCAGTCACAATACAGGTATCTCACATGTGTCAAGGATTTGATGCTGTCTAAAGGTGTGAACATCAAATAGCTGAATGCCTAAAAA
>JBBMJY010000006.1:20976970-21001909 GCA_037833715.1 Toxotes lorentzi
GAACAGTTTTTATTCCCTCAGTGTTTGCTGTCTGGAAGAATAAGAGTGACGCTAACGCTCATTCAACCAAACACCGTTTCATGATGCAGCCTCTCTGAAATGGAGAGTGGGGGGGTGAAACCTTTACGCCGCTATGGAGCAGCACATTCTTGCACAATTCAGTTTCTGTTTAAGTCTTTGCCCAGTCAGAGGTGGTGTGTTTAATCTTCAGGCAATTTTACCCTCCAGTGAAATCTGAGCTGTGCTGAGCTGTCAGGTATTCTCATGTCTTGCGGCAGCGGGGATACGAGATTCAGAGAGAGGTGATGAAAAGCCTGGACAAGCCCAGTTTGTTCCACTGCAGCATCTCCTGTTAGTGTAACAGGAGAAGATTCAGTGTCACTGCAGTGTAGTTCAGTGTGGGTCTGAGCCGAGTCGACAGCTGGAGGGTGATACTGGGAGAGAGGATTTTACTATCTTATATGGGAGTTAGTGGTAATGCAACACTACAACCTAATGCTAATACATGAGAGGCACATACTGGGGCTAGGTGGGCGGTCGCTCTCACCTTCCAACGTTTTGGAAATAAGAAAGTCCTTAATTTGCGCATTAGCAAGATCAAATGTATGCTAGATGCATACAAATACATCTCCTTTAGAACAAATACATCAGTGTTGTGCAAGTTCACACTAAACAAGAACTA
The DNA here is from genome assembly GCA_037833715.1 of Toxotes lorentzi. Lineage (NCBI taxonomy): Eukaryota > Metazoa > Chordata > Actinopteri > Toxotidae > Toxotes > Toxotes lorentzi. Next base: position 20,977,653 of record JBBMJY010000006.1, read on the forward strand.
GTTCAAGTTCATGGTTCACATTTTTTAATTTTGAACTAAGTTCATAGACTCCAAAATGAACAGCCATTTTTTTTTTTTTTTTTTTTTTTTTTTCTTTTTAAATGAGCAGCTTCAATAGAATCTCTGACTGACCTGCCCATCCATCCCCAGCCCTCATTATTGCCTCCGCTCACTTCCCAAACTAAATGAGCTGTACTGTACACTACTCTTTCGGCTGCATCAGCCATGCTGTATGTCGTAAATCGCACGTCGACTGACAGCTGTCGTAAAAGTTTGTTTTTCGTTATTTCCCTCCAGATTGAGCGAAACTCACGTCTGCGCTCACAGTTGGAAAAATTATGCGTTCAATTCACAGTTCACAAAAATATGAACGCCGTTCATTGAACGCGTTCATGCACAACACTGAAATACATACACTTTTACTGTTGAATGGTGCGACAAACAACAGTTTGTTTGTGTTTTTCTCTCAGGAGGTTGGCCAAATCCACTCTCCTGCTGATCCCTCTGTTTGGGATCCACTATGTGGTCTTCGTTTCTCTCAGTGAGTCCATCGCAGAAGATTATAAAATATTTTTTGACCTGGCCCTCGGATCCTTTCAGGTGCTGTATAATTAGTCCCTTCAACCACACTTCTACTCCTACAGTACATGTTGTTGTAATCGTACTGAATGAATGTCATTGCTTGTGTTAACCTCCATGTTGTGTGTTTGAGACTTAAATTTTTAATTTCTCCTGATGTTCGTCAGTTTTTACGATGGCTGTGTTGTTCATTTTTTTCAGGGTCTGGTGGTTGCCATTCTGTACTGTTTCCTGAACAGTGAGGTAGGAGCTCATGTTGTGAAATGACTCAGTACACTATGTGGTATTAAACAGCTGAGCAGGACTTCCAGTCAACATCCATTTGTAGAAAACATGATTTCGGTTTTAGTATTTGAATTTGGAGGCAAAAATAATCAAGCTTTTAAAATATCTTCATGAATGTGTCTGCACCCAGCTGATAACATGCTTATTTAAGGATGCAGAGCTCAATTTCAGTGTAGTGTGGGTTCAAGCTGAAATTTGTGAGTGTGTCCTAATTTTGTCATTATGATTTTTTCATTATATTTTAAATCACATTATCCAAATATCCATAACGGCAGTGCTAAGAAAGCAGACTGCGATACACCATGGTCAGATTAGAAAACAGAAAATCCTCACTGTATTTGTTTTAACATAAACTCTGTGTGTCTCTAATTATCTCAAAACAGGCACCACATAAGCTGAAAATTCACGTGTTCATTCAGGGTTTGTGTTCATGCTGTTTGAGCTGCTGAAGGTGGCGCTCCTCTCGTCATCTGTTTAGATTTGGTGGCTGAAATTGTTTTGGCTCACCCCTAACTTCCTACTTACTAACCTTCTCTTTACTCCAAATGAAGCAGAAACCTAGAATGCATCAGCCACTGCTCAAGAATCTGAAAATACTCTCCACTAATATTTGAACTTTCTGTTTACAATGCAATGCCAAAGGTCGGCTGGCCGATGCCATCCTAATGTTGAGTTTTTAAAACCCACATTTAAAGTCGTTTTCAGTTCGATTTCTGATATGTATGGTTTCAGAGAGCTGTTTCCCCATCGTCAGCTAAACTCTGATTCACTGTTGTATCTGTTTATATCATTTAAATGTCTTTGATTAAAACAAAAACTAAAATCTGTTTATTCACTCGTTCTTGCAGGTTCAAGGCGAGCTAAAGAGAAAGTGGCGGAGCATGTGTCTGAACTGCCGTCTGAGCAGAGATCACCACTTCAACAACACCTTCGCATCCAGGAACGGTTCAGAGCACACGGTGCAGTTTCACCGCAACTCCCGAACCCAGTCCATCCTGCAGTCAGAGACCACAGTACTGTGAGGACGAAGGGGAGTCGAACACGTACAGTCTCCATGTTGACCGGGGGTTCAATAGTTTTACAAAATGATTTTAACACTGTAACCTGAGGTGAAATACCACGAGTGGAAACGTTTCAGAGCAGATTTTGGTTTTAGCTTTACAAATCTCAAAATGTCCCTTGATTGGACCTAAAGTGGTTCTGAGCCATTCCATAAGGGTGTGCTAGTGTTTGCTGCCAACAAAGAGCCATTTGTACGCATCGTTTTAGTGTCATGTTAGCTGTGTGAGCCAAGAAAGAACAGGACATGTAGGCAGTCGTCGCAGCATCCACAACTTCACGTTTAATCTGCCTCTCCTGGTGCACGACTGAGGTATGAAATGTGCATACTTCGGCTTGTATATGTTATACGTATAAATTCAGTATTTATTAAAATCAAAAAATTACAAATGTGTAAGAGAAACGGTGCCATTCTTCTCTTCAGGGTCGGCAGAGCTTTCTGCTGTAGATCCTTACTCTTCCTCTTACACCATTACTGTATCTAGTATACAAATGTATGTATGTTTTGTGAAAAGGATATTTAAAATAAACATTATTTCTCGCAAGTGACCTGGAATGGGAAATATCAGGCCACAAAAATAAGATAAAATAACTCTTTACTGGGAACAGTAAAGTAAAATAAGTAAAATCTTGCGATACTGTTGTTTAGGTTAAATGGTTAGCATAACTGATCTGGAACTGCCATATTGGCCTACAATCTAAATAATGTGTAAGCCATGTACATAATGAAGCAAAAGACACTGTCCTTCCATGAAAAACAACAGTATCAGTCTTTCACAAAGTACAGACGGAGGAGGTCAGGGTGGAGAGATGGAACAACCATGACCACAGTCGTTTCCTGACTCTAACCAAGTAGTTTTCCTGCCTAACCCTAACCAAATTGTTGAGTTGTATTTTTCAAACAGTGACATGTAACGTTTTTGTAGTTGTGTTGCCTGAAAACACCAGGTGGATAATTTGTACTTTTAATGACTGTTTCAAGGTTTCACTCAGCCAAGCAGCAGAAGCAGCAGCTTCCCAAGAAATCTGCACAGTGTGGCTGCTTGTGTTAGGTAACCTGAGCTAATGGTCTTCAGACACACACCATCTGAAGTTTCAAAGTTTTCATTCCCTCTCAAAGCAGCAACTTGCAGCAAAGGTTGTCTCTTTTGTGACATACAGTATGGTCCACAGTGGCCACACCCACCCATCTGATACTTGTTCAAATCACTGTTAAGAATGGTTCACAGATGCATTTTAACCCAGGACAGAACATGAGCCCTGGATATCTAGGATTATGGTAAAAACACTGGTAAACACATTGTTGTGTATTGATTTTGTACCGACTCACGATCCAAACTGTCCTGACAGACTGTATCATTCTTAATGTACATTAAATTGACTGCTGTCATTGAGAAGTGCTGTGCATGCTCCAGACCCTTTGTCTGTGCCATGATGGTTTTAACTCTGTGCTCGCTGATCTGTCATAACGAGAAAACGCAGGTGCTCAGACTGAAGACGTCATTTAACTGAAAAGGGAAACTTTGTGTGTCCACTGAGAACTTCTGTTTAAACTGGTGGCGTAACCGTAACAACCAGTAGAGTTGTAATAGTCAAACTAAAGATCGACAGCCTGGGAAACTGCCTCAGAGACGAAATTATGTATTTCCCAAATATGTAATGAGGTTTCAGTGGGAAGCCTGTGAGGGATCATGTCCTGCGGCAGTGTGTGCAGATATACACTGTTCATGTTTTTTGATACTGCAAACAAAGTAATAAAGCAAATTCAGCGATTTAAACTCTTAAAGTGGAGCTTTCCACACAGCTGTTTATTTGAACCCACACCCTCCTACTTCACCCACATCACTGTTTTCTGTTGAAAATCCTTGCCCCATCCCACAGGGAAAATAAGACATACATAACCATTTCATCATCTGAAGAAATGCAAATACATGACTGTTTAGTCGTAAGACAACTGTTAAAGACTGTTAGAGACAAGCGCTGCCAAAAGGCCTCAAAGTAGATGAAGCGTGAGGGATCACAAACCAGATTTAGGAACATCAATGTCACAGTGGTATAGCCTTCACAGTGTGTGAATTTAATTTTTAATGAAATTCAAAGGAGGCTTTGTGTTCTGTCAGATATCAGTGAAATCTGATGGAAGTTCAGGCCTTGAGCTACGAAAGAACTGGTTCATTTTTGGTGCAATCTGAGCCACCATGTGGCCATTTAAAAAGCTTAATTCTCCAATCACGACCAAAAAATGTCAATGTTCTCAACAGTACCAATGTGTAACACAATTACAGTACATAAGTCGCTGATATTAAAGAGCAAAGTTTTGTTTTTGCTAACCTCCACTGAATTAACAGTAAAGTGTATTTAAAAGAGGCTTATTTTGTTTAATAAAAACAAACTGCTTCAAACAGACTTTCAGGCATACTTTTCTCCAGCAGAGGCACAGGCATATTTTGAAAGTCACCACTTACGGCAGAAACACCAGATGGCTACAGGAACCTAAAATAAAATAATAATTCTTTGCTCATCAACATGTATAATGTTGGTATTATTCATGCAGCAAGTGTTATGCAGCAGTTGCATGATATTCTCAGTGTTTGCCTTTTTCATTGCTGTTGGTATATGGCTGTCAATGTGTCATTTTCATGTAGAATCTAATGTAAAATATCACGAGATAAGAAAAAAAGAAAAGCTTGCTGTTTTGCAATGTGCTATATTTTTCTCTTACATGTTGTATTTAATTGTTGCCACAAGACAAAAATTTCTGGTGACACTTGACTTAAGACATACGGAATAAGTTTAAGTTACAGAACATACAGAATAAGAATAAGTTTCTGCCATCACATTTGAACATTAATGATTACACTTACAGTCCTAAAAATCACCCTCTAAAAGTTGTTGTCCATAGTCAGTTTGATATAATTAGGGTGAGCAAAATAAGGAAATGTTTTTTTTTTTCTAAATTTGGCCAATGTTGAGGCAGTTGAGGGTCCTGGAATCTACTGGTTTTTAAGCTATACCCGAGTGTCATCTGCATAACAGCAAACATTTTTTATTAGTTTCAGAGAGGATGTTTGTATTCATTTGGATGGAGACTGAGAGGGCCAAGGATTGAACCTTGTGGAACTCTGCATTTCAGATGTAAAAGAACTTATCTTGTACAAAAACAAAGGTTCAGAGAAGAGAAGCACGGAAGCCACTACAACCACTGAGTGTGACTGATTGGGAAACCCACAGAAATGGTTTGTCTCATAATGCTTAAAGGGATGTAAAAGTAATGAGTAAAAATTATGTTTGGAAGAAAATCAATTTTTCTAAGATATTTACAGTTTTTGTAAGTAATTTTAATATCTGTTTACCTTGACAGTTTTAGTAGCACTAGTTATTCTCATAATCAATTAATCTGCGGAATATTTTCCTAATAAATTGTTTGGTCTGATTTGAGAAAAGCCCACGGTGGCATCTTCAGATTGCTTATTTCATTTGACCAACAGACCAAAACCCAAAGATACTCAATTTCCTATCCTAGAGGGCAAAAGGATTCCAAGAAATATTCATATTTAAGAAGCTGAACCAGGGAATGTTTTCACTTGTTTGCTGTTTGTCTGAATTGTTTTTCAAAATTATTATTAATTATTAATTTATAAGAACTATGAAAAAAAACAGTTAGAGGTTCTCATAGCTGCCATACAAATATCAAACAACATAACCTAATACAGCTGTATGCCTTAAGGAAAGTGTTACCAAATATCTTGCAAACAAGATGTCACCATGTTACTCAATGTATCATAAGACGTCTAGGTGACTACAAGTGGGTGAGAGTATACAAAACACTACAGACCACATACAACACACACAGTGTTGGCTTGTCGAGTGATTCCATGTTTAATGTTGACTGACATGATGCTGAGAATCGGGTCTTTATTGAACACATGCATTTGTATTGAGACACCATGAATGTCGTGCAAAAGATGATTGATAAAGGCTATCTTTGTAAGCACTGTGCTGTGTGATTGTACCTCTTTGAGAACTTTAATTTAATACTGTTTGTGCTTTTTAAAGCCAGTCCTGGTTAATTTCCAAGTAACGAGGTCCCACGGAATTCACAGAGTCGTCCCTATACGTTCCTTCTACAGAACTAATGCTATGTTCACATTATGTGGGATGGACAATAGTGATGTGCATGTCCCATGTTAACGGCTTCATGTCATCTGGCAGCTCAAGATACCCAACAGCCTGTCTCATTATGCTTCTCCTTTGTACTCATTTTGAAGAGTCCATTGCTTTCATAGTCTTACTCTCTTACTTTCACCTGTCCAGTAAACAAAGCTCTGTCACGTCACCATTTTGGTTCAAATGTCCACAAGAAGCTTTAAACGTGTCTTCAGCATTCTGTCCTTCAGCAGGCGCATTTCACATATTTAAGGTTGTTTTGCCAACGTTTTTTAACATGTTGAAAACACGTTTACCGCTCATTCTTTTATCGATGTGGATTTGTGGCTTTACTCTGAAGTCTCTGCATCCCTGAATGTTTCATCAGGTATACACCAGCAAACTGTCTCTGGCAGCTGTCAATGGACATTAGGGGATTGCAGAGTTGGTCATGTGAGTGTCTGAAAATACTGTGCATTGTCAAAACTGCACTGTCAACAGACAGCAGACACTGGGACTATTTTATCCCCCACCTCCACCTGTAATATTAATCTTCAACAAAGACCCAGTTTACACTCAATACCCTATCAGATCGGCTCGGCCACATCTGGAGATGTGCCTCACTTTGGGATTGGATTCAACAAGTTGAAAGACAGTGGGCAGAGTGAGATCACACTATGGGCTGAACTGAGATAATGAAAAGTGCTTATTAATACCAGACATTATCCAGATAACGTAGACGGGTATTGTACATACACTGCACAAAAAAAAAAAGGTCAGATGAACTCACTGTCAGCCAACTGTAGTGTATCATCACAGCTTTGCTACCGTTCTGCATTTATTAACAAAGATGGATTTCTGAATGAGGAAGGGGGAAATTGTTATTATCAGTTCATTTAAATGAGCAGGGTGAATCAGTCGCCCACCTCCGTAAAGAGAGCTGTCTATCAGTGACCCTCCAGTCCCTTTTACTGCTCTCTAACTATCTGTTTTCATTCATCAGATAAGAGCGTGAGCAATGAGCTGCAATCTATCTGACTCTTCAGTCCGTTCACACACACGGCTGGGGAAAAACATAAGTTGCACTTGGAAAACGTGCAGTGCATAATGAATTTTAATTAAAGTGCCTGGGGGCTCATACTCTGTCATTAAAGCCTGTGCATCGTTTAAAAAAAAAAACAGAAAAAAAATCTCTGGACTCTTGTCCCGGACTTATTTACTGCTTCATGTTTTATTTTGAAATTACCTTCCTGTCTGTTAGGGTTTTACTTCCTGTCTTGTGATTGCTTGCCCCGCCCTAATTAGTTCCACCTGTGCCCTGTTACCCCTGCCTCCTGGTGTATTTAAGTCTGTTCCCTTTTCTCACTTCTGTTTGTCACGTTGTGCTTCTGTCTAGTTTCCTCTTCCTGTTCCAGAGTTTGGGAATTCCTCAGTTTATTTCCTGCCCGCCTGGACTCCAGGTTTCTTCACCTACCAGCCTGTAAATCAGCCTTTTTTTCTGCATGTGGGTCCTTTCCCTGTGTTCATGGCTTCTGTTGGAACAGGATCAGCTGCTCATGAGTTCTTTCACTGCCTGAAGAGAGTAACAATCCTTTGGTGGACAGCTGAATTTTTTTACACAAGCATCTTTGTGGAATATATACGCTTGAAATGTTTATGCTAGAGACATTAGCTTTAAGATCACTGTATTAATGTTCATTTATTACAGCCTGCTGCTGTCACACTGGGTTACTTACAGCCACAGAGCAGAGCTCCATGACGTTAATGAGGAAATTTAAATCCTCAAACCCTCAATCCTTAAAATGGAGCTATGAAAACGCCACACATTGGCAGAAGTGTATTTAAGGATCTGATTTGCTCGTTATGGACTGCGTTGGTACCTGTGTTCATCCCAGAGTTCGTTCCTGTGGTCACATCTGTACCTGTGCACCTGTCAGAGTTTGAACCAGTTGTCCTGCCTCAGTCGGCGTCCTGGGTTTTGTCTTCTGTGTTTGAGCCTTGTGTCCTTGTGGACGTACCCTTGTTGCTGTGTTTTGTCCTCCACACAAGAGCCCCTGAGGTTTCTGTTGAGTTTGTGTTTGAGTGTTAAATTCATTCGTGGATGGGTTTTGTTTTGTTTTTTTTCCTGGCTTCACAAACGTATTGCCAGTGATTTTTGGTTAAATAGAGGACATTATTCACTCATCCGTCCACCTCAGGCGTCTGCATTTGGGTCCTTCCCTCATGTTCCTGGCCACCGGAGCTCACGACAGCTTTCAGTTTTTCAGCTCAGACTGCAACAGAAAATTATTTTGCAGTCAGTCAAACTGTTTGATTAACACAGCATCAGAGATGGAAGACACAATTAAAAAAAACAAAAAACTCTATTGAGGCTTACAGCTTCTTCATTTTTCCACATTTTTTTCTTTCTTCTTCCCCCTCTCTCACGTCCTTTCTACATGTCGGCTCCATCCTCAGGGCTGCTTGGCCTCGAGGTGGCGATCTGGATGTTCAGTCATCTCTGAGAAGACGAGCTGCCTTGATCGGAGCTGACAGAGCAACTTGAGGCAAAGACACCACTAATTGGGAGGGAGAAGGCGGGCTGGGCGAGGGGTCCATGTTAGGGCGATGACTGAGCATTAGGCTTCACGTCGCTGGTCGTTGTGTGTGAAAATCAAGGTCCTCCAGAGGGGGAAGCTGATTCTCTATAGCAGTTTCTTTAACAGCCAATAATACAAACGAGGGATTTATAACATGTTTTTAAAGAGGAGCTTAGATGATTAAAATCCAGAAACCTTCAAATCTTTGAGCCATTTCACCGTGACTGAGAGTTCTGGAACGACTGTTTGACAGATTATTTCCAGATGTATTCAAAACCACTCAGTTCAATTGCTGTATGTGCTTGAATTTAAAAAAAAAAAATTGATCTTTGATCAGGATCTTTGATCAACTGATTTCCCACTGAGAAATCTCAGCATCATTTTTCTCATTTATATTTTATGAGAAATCCCACAGAGATTTATAGTCCTGTGACTCCTACACGGTTAGCTGAGTATGGATGTGTATGATGACCTACTGCTGTCTGCACTGTAAATCACAGCTTCATGCATAATATCATTCTCTTATTCATTTTCTTCAATGAACACATCGCATGAATTCTCCCGTGGCCACGTTTCAAACGGCATGTTTTTTTTAATGAGCAGCTAGTGAGAAACACATCGGTGAGCACGAAGAGTCGGACTCCCCTCGGCCATCTGGTTGCTCCAGCTGTGAGCGGCAAACATCTGTTCACCAGCGACTTTCATCTCAGGAGAATCATGTTCGCTGATTCACTGAAACTCACTTTGTGAGGAGAGCGAGGAGTCTCATCAGAGCTCGATTCACGGACACAAACAGCCTGTTTCACTGTCATTTAGTTTTTGTCTAAATGTGAGTCAGCGAGTTCACAGTGTTTATCTGCGTTTGCCACGTCACAGATCTGATCACAACACATCCTGGTTTTTCCAGTCTACATGCAGCTCGGGCTCGGGTCTGCTTCAGGTGAGAGGGTGGTGCTAATGCACTGAAGCTGTTTGGTGACTGCCAGAAACGCCAGAACAAGAATAACTTTGGCACTTTGGATACAACAAGCACTGGCCTCTGGAAATACCTCTGTGCTCAGTTTTTATTACACATGGCAATTTAGGTTGTGTTTCTGAACATGAGCCAGCTCCAACACCTGAGCCCTTCTGGTAACACCTACATGAGCTGCTCACCTGAGCTGCAGGCGATGTGAAACGAGCGGCCGCATCCGTCTGATTTTCACCTCTGTCTCAGGAGGTTCAGGGTCTCAGAGGCAGGAGAGATATGTATTTATGTGTGGAGGAGAGGAAAAAGTGAAATAGACACAGAGGCGGAGGAATCCCTCGTCCCTCGTGGATGAGGTCGGTGCATCCGCTCTGTTTTGGCAGCTGTTACGTTTGGGTCGCTCTGCTGTGACATTTCATGTGTTTCCATGTTTGTATGTTCAGTTGACGAACAGATCACTGTGTTAGATGAGCACTGTGATAAATCTTTTCCATCTTTAAAATGTTAAAGGGGTTTGCCACATGCCTCAGTTCTGCTCTGCAGAGTCTGCACTGCATATGAAAGAGGTTGACTTTGTTCTTAATATTCACAAAGTCCAAACAAGCTGCACTTGTTTCATCTGGTGAAATTAGGTCCGGTGTAATAGTGTTTCTTCCACTTTACACTGCACACATACTCGTACTCTGTACAGTGATAGAGGAGAGGATGTGATCGATGTCATTATCTGTCACTGTGCATCGTTTCCACAGCGCAGGCAGGTGGAGGCAGCAGATACGGGATAGTCTATGACTCCTCGACATCCTGCCAGTCCGTCATTCTTCTACAGAGAGTTACCTCAGCAGTTCGCTATCAAACCACTTCTGTTTCCAGCTACCTGGACACTAATGCGTTTACCGCTCTCCGAGGGATTTGGCTTCTCAGAGTTATCAGCAAGTAATAATGTGATGTTTTGAACTGGCCCAGCCGGCGGTTTGGAGTTTCTAAAAGCCAAGATAGGATGTTTGTGGTGATTTGAAATTGATTCAATCAGCAAAGGGAAATAACACATTAACACGGACAGATCAACAAGAAGTAAATTATTTAAAACACAGGAAAACCTGGCTCAAAATTTGGCTCCAGCTCCAAAATATTAAGTTGGATATTTGGATGGTTTCACCCCTGAGACACGGCATATTTAGGTCTTAAATGCTTGTGACTGTGGATCAAAGGAGTTGCAGGAGTATCAATAATGTAATGAGAAGCTCCCAGTCCCTGTTTCAGGCTGAAAAAGAGGGAAATGAAACAATGAACTAAATGATTTGGTAGAAGCCAAGTGAGAGAGAGAGGTTTGAACTGTTTTGGGGAAAACCGGGTGGTTTGGTAAAAATAGGAAAGGAAATGGTCGGACTGGAGAATTCATTGAAAATGTTAGCTGTCTGTGTGTCTGGGTGGTTTCCATCTCATTTGCTCTCCGTCACAAAGAAATTACATCTGAGGACAAAAATGATTTCACTTCTGATTGCAGCAAAGAAAAGGCTGCTGCCAGGAGACAGGCTTCATTCCACAAAGGTCTTTGTCTTTCCTCAGAGGTGTTCACAGTGCTGCGCTGTCTCAAAGTCTGTATCATCACCTTTTCACGTGATATGCCGAGCTTGTTAGAAAATGGCTGCTTGTTAACAAATCCAGCAATTATGGAGCAACATTTGGATTCATAATGAATCTAAGTCCAATATTCCCTCAGCTGTTTTTTTAAAGGAAAACCTTTAATCTTAATGTAATGTTGGTGTCACCACAGAAAAAAAAAAAAGCCATGACGTGACAGATGTTCAGTGGGATTGCAGAGGTCTCTGATGCATCTGTGTCCTTTAATGTTTGACCATTTTGAAAACTCCAACTATTCCTATCATTGTAGTTTTTATTTAAGCTGTAGTTTAAAATTATGTAAGATCTACTTCTCACTGACATAATCTGGATATATGCTGTTAATTAACATCTAAATACCAGCAAATTGTTTGGAAATTAAGAGGAAATTAGCTGGAAAATAAAGGACCCGTAAAGTAAAGCGAAACCCAAAAAATGTATTCAAGACTGTGATTTCTGTCATTAAAAAACGTCTCCACAGATGGTTTGGAAGACTGAGGACGCACTGCTCCAGCAGAAGTCATGTTTTCATCTCTGCCCGAGCACTGTGAGTATTTTTCTTTATTTACTTTCTCTGATGTGTCCTCTACCTGTCACTTGAATGTGGTGAGATTAGGTCTGAGAGAGCTCTGAGGGGACGTGACCGACGTGTGTTTATGTGTATGAATGGAGGGTGAGTGGTTGATAAGGCTGACAGCCCAGCGTGGGCAGTCGATGGCCGGTGGAGGTGTGACGTCGCCGGGGTTCAGGGGTCACCGACGGAGTGTGTCGTTACGGTAACGACCAGAGGGGTCGGGAAGGCGAGCTGTCACTCCGCTTCAGCCGGGATGTGTGTCTGAGAACGTGGCCAAACCTGGAACAAGCCGCCGTCAATCATGCGCGAGCCAACACTCTACCTCATCACCTCGAGGGAAGTTCAAACAAATTGATTCAAATGAAAGTCAAATTTATTTCCTGTGCTTTTCAGCTTTTGTTGACCTTCACCTTGTCCACAAAGGGACGCGTTTTGCAACCTGAGCAGAATTTCTAATGATGAAGCTGAGAGGTTCAGCTGTATTGAAAACTGAATGTAGAGTTACATATTTGGATTCCAGTATTTCTGAACACATGGAAAATAAATGTGCTCCACATGAGATTAGCACTGTCAGAGCCACTTCCATGAATTCACATTATTCTGTCTCTATTCAGTGGAACTTTAAAATGGTGTCAAAGGCTTAGAGAGAGAAAAGCCAGCCGTGCCCTTCATACACAGAACCTTATTAGGGTCCCTACTTCAACAAAGCTTTTTAAACAGACCTGGACCAGATAACATTAGTGGCTGATGTGCTGTGTAGAAGAGGTATTTTCATTTCATTTGAATCATTTTTGTGTATGATTTTAGTCTGAGTAAGATTTAAACAAATTCCAAACAACGTGTTAATTGGTGAGCTTTGCAGATGTCGCCTCGTGTCTCACCGAACATGGGAGCAGGAAAGCAAACAACAAAAAGACCGATCTGCGCTAAAGACCACTGTGACGATTTTTAAAGGAATCACTTCAAACGCTCAGTTTCAGCGCTACATGTAAAGTCCATGCAGTGAGGCCTGCTGGATTCTTGTGTCAGTCTGTGTTAGAGTCAAGATGTCATCAGATGAGACACACACACACACACACACACACACTCACAGGCCAGGCTGACGTCCTCAGGATAACATCACCACTCACAGTCGCTGTCACACATGAAAGAATCTTTTTTCTCTGATTATGGTCGCTGCCTCAGAGCTGCCCGACAGCAAATGAGTATCGAGGAAGCTCTCAGGAAAAAAAAGAGGATATTCTGTTCTCTGTGGAAAGATGTGCCCTATACCCTGTAAAGTTTCTGAAAGTGCCTTTGTGTTTTGTTTTGTTTTTTTTGGGTTGACACAATTCACTAACACTTGTCACTGATTTGAATGTAGCTGATCAAATTTTGTTTTGGTAAAAATCCAGTTTTCTTACACGCCTTTGTTTTACTCTGGGTTTTACTCTGTTTTTTCTTTCTGGCTCCTTCAGAATGAAAGTGAGAACTCAGCTTTTTTTTTTCCTAAATTTCAGCTACAAACATATGATTTTTGTATATTTTGTATTTCCTGTAACACACAAAGTCATTTGCAAAGTGACGCCCGGAGCATCAGACTGGTGACGTGAATGCACATCAGAAGGAAGAGAGAAGAAACACACAGTGAATGGATTAAGGATAAATTAGTCATCAGTAAAGATTCTTGTGAGGAAAGATGCAATCTCTCCATACATCTAAAACTGGGACAACCCAAAGAAAAATACATCTCTCATAAATCCCTCTAATAAAGGAAGACAAAACTACTTCAAGCTGGCACTTTTAACAACCTCACTGCGATATGATGACAAATAGCCTCCGGTTCAATTCGTCCAAGTATTCTGGGAAAGTGTTTGCAAGAAACAATCTTTCCCATATTTCAGTCAAATTGGATTTCTTTGAGTAAAATGAAATGCGAACTTATGAGGGTGGCAAAAAAAAAAAAAAAAAAGGAATTAATTTTCTTGCTCAAGGGCTTTTTAATCGAGTGTAACTTTAACACCAGGCTGAAAATTAGAGTTTCATTCTGTGTTGATATTATGAGGGACGCAGCTCCTCTCAAAGAAACCTGAGCTCCTCTGAACACAACTAAAGATTGGGAGTTTATCCATCGTCTTTCAGCATTTGTAACGCTGAAAGTCATGAATGAAATAATTAAAAATCTGATCGTCATGTGTGTGGATCACAGTGTGATCAGTCTGAACATGTCGTGTAAAACACCAGTGCTTACGCTTCTTGTCTGCCTGTGGAATTCAGCATTGTACACCAAAAAGGGGGAGGAGTTAGACGGCCACGCAAGGACTCATAGAACGGGAGTTAGATTGGATTGTGGATTCAAACCAGTTACGTGGCACGTGTATAAACCAGTAGGCTACAGGAATGCACTTTGTACATTTTGACTATGGCGGTGTCCGTTGTCACTCAGCTGCTGCTTGAAAATGACGTTTACGTACACTTGTTCACTCTTAGTGTTTGTGTTTCTTTTTTCATCACAGCCAGCTTGTGAGAGGCTCAGAGAGTCGGACGGTTACGTACGGTCAGTTCGGAGGGTAGGTCAACATGCCGGTGACTTTCACGGAGATAAAGGTTGAAGGTTGCTTCATTCTTAGGCTTTTTCGACCCTGAAGCAGACAATGGGATTGAAACCTGGGTGCTACGTTTAGCTGGAGGTGTAAATCACCTCTCTCTCTCAATAAAACTGGCTGAGAATGTCACAGACACTTGAACGCTTGCATTTGACCATCTGTCTCCAGTGAATCGTCCTCACCTGCTGGTGCAGCCTGTCCTTTTGGTTTCAGTTTCCACTGTGATCCACACCTTTGGTTGTTGGTTGGAGCCAACATCTTCAATCTCTACTGCTTAAAGTACCTGTGTGATGTGTCAGTTCAGTTGTTCTTGTTGTTGTGCACTAACTTAATGCTTCCTCTCTCACTGTCTACGTATGCTGTGTGTTTGACTTTTTAAAACAAGACACACACACACACACACACACTGTCTTTCCTTGGATTAAGCGTATTAAGGAGAACAGATGATGAGGTGAAATCAATCAGGCTGCAGATGTGAAAGCAGATGGTTGGATGGAGATAGAAAGAAAGATAAAAAAACAATTCAGGGGATCGTGAAAAGTTAGTGGGATTTATCCTCTGGGCACCACGAAGATGTGCACAGATTTCATGTCAATCCATCCCTAACTCATGATATATTTCACCCAGGACTGAAGTACCGTTAGCATGGTGAAATATTATTAACCTCGAATAAAAATACTTTCATTTCTAGATAACTGCCCTTCAGTTCATGAAAATGGAACACTAAAGTATGTCATGCCCAATATTCAATAACAAGAAGACTCTTTTGCCTTGAGGTCATGAGAAGTTTGGGACAGTAAAAAACTGGGTCAAAGATGCAATGAAAAGATGTTGGAGAAGGTGAAATCAGACATCTCTCCCTCTCGAGTATCATCTGAAGTGTGTTTTGTTGCTTCTGAGCTTGTATTTGTACATGTAGTGTGGATGTACTGTCCAAATAAGGGATAAACAGTTAAATAGCATTACAGTGCTGTTGTTGATTGTTTAACGTATCCTTGCTTAAGTCGCCTCCAAGCACAACTAAACCAACCGTTTGTCATTTCAGGAAACTCGTTCATTTTCTCGCCAGAGTTAGATGGAAAAATTGAAACCATGTCTGTACGCTGAGTAGGAAGCTAAAGGCAGCAGCTGGTAAGACTGGAAGCATGGAGAAACACCTAGCTGGCTCTTTCCACAGGTCACAGAATGCACCTACCAGCTCTTCGTTGTAAAACTGTAAAAATCCCATTTCACAGTTTTACTGTAGATTCCGTCTTTCAGGTCCTTGTTGAGCAGTTTAAGTCCGTCGCTCACTCCTGTGTTTATTTGCTTCACCACAGATAAAAAATTGATCACAACAGAGAAAATGAGATGCAGACCACGTGGTCGGTTGTATGAGGATGTCAGTGGTCTCCTAATGGGGGGGAAGCTGTAGAAAAGTAGACTTTTCTTTCATTTGTCAGCTCATCAGCTCAGCTGGGACCTGATTACCCACACAGGTGTAAGTTCAAAGAAACTCTACCTCTCCTCCTCCCTGGGGCTTCTCGTTCCCTGTCAATATTAGTATTATTATGAGCAAAATTCTGTCCCAGTTCATCAATTAGATCCAGAGTTATTTCACAGGATAAGTGAAAACTTTCACATGCTGGTGGTGCCTGA
This sequence comes from Toxotes lorentzi, assembly GCA_037833715.1. Classification (NCBI taxonomy): domain Eukaryota; kingdom Metazoa; phylum Chordata; class Actinopteri; family Toxotidae; genus Toxotes; species Toxotes lorentzi. The sequence continues at coordinate 20,993,685 of JBBMJY010000006.1, forward strand.
TGAAAAGTCAGTGGGATCACACCAAAGTCAGGTGGATTCATCCTCTGAGGACCATGTCTCTGATGGATCAGCTGTGACCAACACTGCCATCCCTACAGCCTCTGGCATGGCTAATTTTTTTTTCTTTTTTTTTTTGTGACTACTTACATTTACATGTACAAGTATTCTGTATCTTGTCATGTCCCCCTTGCTATAGGGATCTAAACCCTTGACTTGACTTGGAGGTACAGGGAACGGGTTCTGCTTCACAGGGATGGCTCGTTCTGCGTCCCCAGCTGCTGCTAACCATGTCAAAAAATCTTACAGGTCACTGACCTTAACCACCATATTCTGGGAACAAGACACTAGTTCTGTAAATAATGGGCACAGTGTAGATCCTATACAGTACTTCAGTCCTTTGTATGATCTGCTAATGAGCTGGTTAAAGGGCCATGCTGCAGTGACATGAAGCCAAACGTTGGACCTCTTGTGGGACAATCTGGTGCACAGGCATGTGTCACATTTGTTTACTCACCGATCGATGTAGAGCAACGTCAAGAGACGAAGTCCTACTGCTCCTCTATTAATCATTGAGTTGGACAACAAGGCCGAACCAGCAGGCGACTGGAAAACTCCAACCAGGCTTCGCTTTGTTTCGGAAACAATGTTCTGCTGTTTACGTGCTGCTGACGCTCTCTGAATAAATCATCACTTTTGTTTTAACAGAAACAGTTGGTGAAGGTACCACTTTTTCTGTTTGTCCGAACACCTATAAAATACAGACTGCTGAAGAGTAAGGAGATGAGACGTGAGATCCCCTATTTTCTAATGCGTAATCATTTACAAACCTGCTCAGAAATAACCAATGTCATGCGAAGTCCTTGTGATATTTTTTTTATTTTTAGAACCTGTTTTAAAATAAGATCAGGCATCTATTTGCCTTAAGGCTTTGTCTAGTGCTGAAAAAGCAGGGCCCCCAAATTATGGGAACCCCATGATGTTACCCTGTTTCTATATCTCAGCGATTAACTTTGTGTTTACAGAGTTCTAATATACGTAATAAAGGATCACCAAAACTATCATCACCTGCCTGCACACCTGCACACTGCTTTCACATTGCAAACTACTTTTTAAAAAAAAAATCATCACTATTTCATCCTTTGCCTTAAATTTGTAAAAGACAACTACACCTTCCAGGTGAGGTCACTTCCTGAGTCTAAAAGTGAAAATCACTGTGCACACAACAATAAAAAGTAATTTCTTTATCATGGGAAACAGGATCAAAGGAAAATCTATAACCAGATTTGACTGAATTGAAAATGACTGTAGTGCAGCAAGCAGGTATTAGCTATGCAGGAGGGATGCTGAATAATAACGCCTTCTCCAGACACACTTAACATTGCAGCCGCAGGTGGAGCAGTTGATATGTTAATCCACAGGATGAAGCATCACCGACTGCAGCACAAACACTCGCCTCCTTTTCCAACAGTCTCTGTGTGATAGTTTGTTTTTATCTACCTGTGCCTCTGCACCGTCAGCAGTCCTGTTCAGACCTGGCATTCTGGTATTTTTAAATGCAAACTCAAGACTTCTCTAGTCTGGCGTTTAATTGAAGTTCATTTGTTTATTTGTCCATAACTGTAAAGCACTTTGTGTCACAATGTGTTTGTATGAAAAGTGCTATACAAATAACATCTGATTGATTGAGTGAATGATTGGCCTCTCTTCCCCCCTCTGTATGCACATAAACACATACATCAAGTTCTGTTTGCAAAGACCAAATGCATTGTTGTTTTTAACCAGCGGGAGGCAGCAAAGCACTTCTCATGCCCAGTCTACTGAAAAGTAAAAGAAGAAGAGGGAGAAGAAATCAAAACCACACAGGCCGATCTTGTTCCTTGGCGAGTTTCAGGCAAATCAAATTGCATAAGATGTCTGACACACTCGTGATATATCTCCATGGGCTTTCTGAAATTTTCAGACATCGTGGTCAAGCGTTTCAAGCTGCCTCTGCTGTCTGAATGCTTTATGCTGACTTTCAGAAAATCAGACACTTTGTAGGTCTTATTTTTTCATTATGTCTTTTTTCTTTATTTATAATCCTGTTTTCATTTTTTGTTTCCCACTGACCCTCTGCATTGGTTTGTGCTGAGAGGCAGGCGGTAACTGAAACCCTCACGTGTGAAACTGGCAGTCAGATTTGAAAGTTCTCCTCTGCAGGAATCTGACTTTACTGAGCCTGCCAGGTGTTCATTTGATTCCCTGTCGATTTAATTGGGCAGCTCCTTAGTGTGAGCTTGTGTTTAACAGCGTGAATGTCAAGCAGTTGTGGGCCAAAAAGTGGCACGCAGGCAGCTATAAATATGGATAAACAATGTTAAGCCGAAGACTAATGCTTGAATCTGAAACCGGCTGAGGAGCTCATTGCTGCTGCCATCCACGGGGTCAGCCCACACTCTCATTATATACCTCCACGCCACGGGGTTCATCACCACTGTGGGGTCAAAATCATACAACTGAAATTTTGTTTTCCTTTCCTTGCTGGAATTAAATTTTTGCACAGTGATCTGAGTAACAGTCATGTTCCTTGGGTGTTTGAAACTGATTTAAAAAACCTTTTCATTTTTCCACACATGGATGTTTTTGTCCTTTTTGGGAAAAAAACACCTTCACACATCTGCTTGTTTCTGTGTTTTCAACTTCTGCATCTGCAGGGTCTGATGATCTTTTGTAAACTATAAAGTTTTCTCCGACTAGTTTTCTCTGTCATTAACAGCTGGGATGCAAAACCCTGTGGATCACATGGTAATTTCTTAACTGATAATGTGAATGTAAGATGCTGTCAGTGTCTTCTGGGTGTTTTTAAATCTGCATTAATCAATACTTTTAGCTACTCGAGCAGCATGGCTCTGGGGATAGCAATGTTTGTCACTCGATGCACCACTTTGGCTCAGACTGAAATGTCTCACTAACTGTTGGATGGCTATGACCTTACTGATCCCCTGACTTTCCCTTTAGTGCCACCATGAGTTCAGAATTTCCACTGTTCATTTCAAATGTCAGCCCCAGCTGTACCTCGTGCTTAGTCCAGGGTTGAATTTCTTTCCCAGTTCACCACCATGCGAACTATCAAATGCTGCACTAATACGATTCACTCGGAGAACATTATGTCTGATAAACAGGTCATTCATTTAGAGACATTAGAGAAAAGGTCTAGTTTGGAAAGTAACTTTCTCAGCACTTTTCCTGTTGTTTTCCCATCAAGCATTTCTGCCAGTGACTGAAATATGTCTGTTGGAGTTTTAAAGCAGCCGTGAACTTGTGGAAAACCTTTGTGCGTCGCTTAACTGCAGCTGTGAAAGACACATTTTGTCAGATGTGGCTTTACATTACACTGGCTGTGCAGACAGCTAATTCATTAACAGCACCACGTCTGATGGATTTATGGAAAACAAAGACTGTTTTACCGCCATAGTCGGGTTTAGCCTGTCTCACACAACAAAGAGTCGGTGCCTGCAGCTACAATTAAAGGAAATCTAATCCATCAGTGGAGCTTTGGAGAGCAGCTCAGAGTAGATGACAGAAGTACAGTAAGTGAAGAGGAGTCAGCGCCTGCCTAGTTTTAATGAAACATAGCCTGCAAGCTGTCAGTTCAGGCAGAGGACCCCAGAGGTAGGCACATCATCATCATCATCACCATCTACTTCTTCCTGCACACGGTGTCTGACAGCGTCTTTTCCTCATGTCGTGTCAACACTCCTTCAGACCACAAACTTAAGCAGCAGAGAGCTGCTGTCCTGGCTCAAATCCAATGATAGACAAAGGATAATTATTCATACTTAAACCTGCGACACATGTACAGTGGGGTCCAAAAGCCTGAGACCACAGTGGGTGGCCTGGGCCACACTGTTTATACAGTATATACACTATATGTACAGTGAATATTGTTGTTGACCTCAGACATTGTTCTTCCAAATATATAGAAGAAAGCAAGTCATCCACACTTCACCACACTTTTTACCTTTTTATTTAGTATTTTCATTTTACTGTATTTTATTCAAAGATACCGAGTAAAAGTAAAAGAGGGCAAAGTTAAATGTATGTATAATTTTATTTTAGTTCCTCCTCACAATTTCAGAAACAATGTTTCTCAGGTTCCTGGGGGCAACAGCTCCGATTTTAGTCGTTCCTAATCTTCCCAGACATTAAAATAATTAAATGGTGTCTCAACTTTTGAGACAACTTTATCAATATGAAGCAAATCAATGCAAAGATCAGAATTAAAACAAAAAAATAAAATACATCACATGCACCAAAAAAGGACAACTACTATCAACTGAATTATAACAAGCACCTATCAACAGTTACCCAATAGAATACATAGAAAGATTATGAGTACAAGTTCCTGTAAATGAAAGTGAGGTTAATGAGCCCCCAACAAAATACAGGCTCTTCTGCAGACTAGAGTCCCACCTTCCTGTTATGACATTCTTGGCTGAACATGGGAACCTGAACTTGTTTGGCTCTGCAGGGGCAGCACGAAACACTGAACAGGCCGCTGCCCAGAAGCTCCGGAAACTCCGCTTTGAATGATTAGACACGTGAACCAGATCCATTCTCCATGCAGGGGCACCAGAGGCTCCAGCTAGAGGCTGAAAAACTGAAAAAACTTAAACATAAATTGAGGCTGAAGAGGACACGTATATATCAGGCATATGAGTGATGTTTAAGTAAACTTTTTCATTAAAAGTTGTCATTTGACAGCTGAGAGCAGTGTTAGTGTTGTTACACCTGTAGAGACTCAAGGTCAGATAAAGACAACAACCCAGTGTTCAATTTAAAATGAAACAGAGTTGTGATTGTTTTGGGCAGCAGCTCTCCTTGCAACATGTAGTTTGCCAGAAATTCAGTGTTGGTCCAAATTTACAGCACAAATAAGAGAAAAACAAATGCAGCAAGAATCATGAATATAAAATAAAAACTATCAATAAAAAATACAAAACATATACATGTTGTACATCTAAAAATAGATATATATACACATACAAATATGCATAGATGTATACTAGGACTGTAGAAAGCATAATTCTATGTGCAAAAACAATAGACATCAAATATGAACATGTGCTTTATAATTCGGTAGAATATGTCAAGATTAAACTCACTAAAAATAGATTTAGGAACACAGCAAATAAGTCAAAGATGCTTCAGTGGCCGATTCAAGGGCCGATTAAAACCAGAAGAGACACGGACATGCTGATTTCGATTTCCAAGAGCAAAGATTAGCTAAATCTCGATTTTATCTCAAATGCTGAAGGAGGAAAAAGGCAACGGTAAACAGATAAACATAGATCATCTCACGAGAATGGACCCTAAAGTTTTAGGAGATTTTAAACTCAGTGTACAGGGAGAGTAAATTGAAAATCGTATTGCTGTTGTTTCTGTCATTACTAATGTTACTCCTTTAGCCTTGTGAGCACAGCTCTTTCCCTGATGACTGGAAATGTTCCGTTGTCGTACCTATTTTAAAAACTGGAAACCGTCTTGAAGTCAGTAACTGTAGACAGATAAGTATGCCACAAAAAGTCTCAAAGATCGCTGGGAAATATGCCACTGAACAACATTAACAAGATTTCTTATTACAAGAATTAATATAACAATTTTGATCGGCATCGTATGCAGTTTGGCTTCAGAGCAAATCATTCCACCAAAACTGCTACCTTGCTCTTAATTGAGCAAATTAAATTAAGGTTTGATAAAGGAGGAGTAGTTGGTGCTGTATTTTTAGATGTGTGTAAAACATTCAATACAGCCAATCATGATGTTTTAAAATTGAAACTCTTTAACATCTGCCTAGAGCACTGACATGGCCGTCTTCACATTTATCTCATAGGATGCGTTAACGTCTGTGATGTGTTGTCCAGTAACATGAAGTGTACAAGTGGTGTTCAACAAGGGTCAGTGTTAGGTTCCTTATTATTTAGCTGATATGTATGATGTATGTATGATCTTCCTCAACAGTATTATGAGGAAGTGTGACTGTATGCAGATGACTTTGCTGTATACACACACGCAAATACAGCTGAGTGAGCAGCTGCCAAACTAACAACTGCGGTGTAAAGGATAATCAGTCAGGTCTCAGTCTAAATGTAGACAAGACAAAATGTTTGTTTTCTCCAAAACTATGGTACAACCTCCTAACGCTGATATTCTCATCAAAGGTGAAAAGACTGACAAAGTCATTCATTTGAAATATCTTGGTGTGATACTGGATCCAAATTTGAACTAGAAACATGTTAAAAAATGAAAAAATATATTTATGCATACTATAATCCTTTCCCTGTCACATCTTATTGCACTACATGTTGGGGGCCGGCTGGTGAAACAGCTGTAACGCTTTAAGTCTTTACACAAACAAACTCTAAAACCTCCAAACAGAAAGCCAATATATTACCATCACTGCAGGCCACTGGATAAATTCCATTTCCTGAGCTTTGAGAATTTTGGATTTTTTTTTTTCAGACTTGTGCCTGGTTTATCAAATTTGAAATGGTTTGGCCCTTCCTCCACTACGTGACTTTGTGGACACTTGCTCGGTAAATTCTGTTGGATCCTCCAGACTGATTGTGCCATACCATTTCACGACACTGCATTTGGGCTTTCCCTGACCCTGCACCAGTCTCTAGGACCTTTAGCCTCTAAGGTTCCTGCTCATGTAGAAACTTCAGTAAAGATGCCTTTTCCAGTTCCAGGTCAGACGATCTCTCATCATTTAAAAGTGCTGCATGATTTTGTGTCTCCACCAATAATTGTTCACACTCCTTCCCTCAGTCAGGGATCTGTAGGCTGTGTTCAAGATGAAAGTTTTCAGGGTTTGAGCCAGACAGCCTGGACTCTGCAGGTTCATCTCTACTGAAGTACAACAGCTGCTTGTTCAGGAAATCAGCTTTTACAGTTCCAGTTTTCCAGAACTGGTTTAGATTAACAACAGTGTACATCTAACAGATAAAAACAGTTTCCTCCTATTAATGAGGTTTAGTGGAGCTCTATTGCCTCCCAGTGGTAGTACAGCTTATGATAACTTGATCTGCTGATTTTGACAGTCATCAGAATCAGAAATACTTTATTAATCCCTGTGGGGAAATTCTTTTGTTACGTACAAACTCCCAATTGAAAATGAAGAAACTGAAGAGAGAGTGTGTACACAAGAGAAAAAATGTTTCTAAAATAAATAAAATAACAAATAAGTATAATGAAAATAAAAATGAAAGTAAAAATATTGCAATACCCCCCTTAAAATATACATATACTCCAATATCAAAAAGAACAATATAATAAGAATCAAATAAAATAAAATAGAAAACATAAAAGCATCTTCATATTTGCATATGTACATGAGGTTTGAGGTTTAAAGGTTTAAAAATGACGTATACATAAAACTATGCTCTCCTCTAGTGCCATCCCATGAGTGTGCTGTGTAACATCTCTTTATATTGAGAAGAGTGTGCTGCCAAATTCTGTAAAACTCTGGATAATGCTCAATGACATTTTGAAAATTCTTTTCCTTCGTCCACCACATACTACCTTCCACCACCCTCGATATAAGGCACAGTATCCACAGTAACTCTGACCACTGAGACTGGGCGTGAATGGTGAGAGGAAAAAAATAAATAAAACAAAGACTAAAATTTGATTCAATTTATTAAGAGACAAAAAAAAAAAAAAAAAAATCATGTAAAAAGTTTGAGGGGGAAAAAAAGACCAAAAGCGAAGCTGTATTAAAACTTCAAACCCTTCTGTGATTGCTGTTAAAATCAAAGACTTGTTCAAACATTGTCTATGGTCGGCAGTGAAATCTGTTTAAACATCCAAAAACAAAACCTGCTGGATACAAATACATAAAACTTGTTCATCTGTTTCAGAAAACAAAGTCAATGATGAAAATCATCCACACGAAACACATTACTGTTTGTACACTGTGCGTCCTTACTGTATACTGTATAGTACTGTCTGTTTTATTCTCCCTCGCTCTGTTCTTCCCCATATAAAGCACTTTTTAACACCCGCTTCAAAATATATTTGGAGTTTCCTTCGCTTTGTTCACTGAATGATGAAATAGTCAGTGATAACCCTCCCTCTTCATCCTGCTCTCAAACACAGTGAGCTCACTCTGTCCATATATTTCCTTATTCCCTCCCCCTCAGATCTACAGTTTGAAGATGGGTGTAAGCAACGTGTGGTGACGT
>JBBMJY010000006.1:21002009-21085811 GCA_037833715.1 Toxotes lorentzi
GAGCTGGAGCCATGGAGGAGATCACTGCTCATGATGATCTGTGTTTACCTCAACTCACATTTCTCCACATGAAAATATGTATGTATTTTAAGCTTCTTGTGTGTTTTTTTTAATGCTTTGCACTAGAGATGTTTTCCAGAAAAAAAAGTCTAATGGAGTGGATTTGAAGTGAATTTTTGCAGTGATGTGGAAAGGACAGCCAGTGACAGGTTCGAACAAACTGAGAATATAGATGAACAGAGAAGTGGACTAATAATGTCATTATTCCTGTGTGGGATTCCATGTTCCCTACAGTCATCTGTCATATTCCATCTGCCCACCAGATGTCCCCAGACCTCTTTCCTGTCTCCATGTCCATCTCCTCACCTGTTTTCCATTCTCACCTGAGCTTCCCTGCCCACTTATACACCCTTTCCCCATTTCCCTCATCTGATCTCTTCTACTCTTACCAGCCCTTTGCCCCCAGTCAATGTTTGATTGTCTCATTTGTGTTTCAGTGTTTTTCCCTGCGTGCCTGTTACCTGTTGTCTGTAGGTCATTTTCTAATGCATCCGAAAAACGTGTTTCCCTAAAATAAATGCATTAAATCAAAACCCACACACCACCCCATCAACACAAACATTCCTAGTTATTAAACATTTTAAAACATTTAGTACTAAACTTCAACAGTAATTCTGGTCCTTCTGGTTGGTTACAGTCTCACCACCCCATGCTTTTTTCAAATGATGTGGCCACGAGGTGCAGCCAAAAAGCATTGAAAGGTCTTTAACTTTTTTCATTGACTTTTTCCTCCATACTTTAGACTTCAGTGGTCTGTGTTGTCAAATATCTGTCAGTTTGTTGTTTAGGGACAGCACAACAGAAAAATGTATTTCCATAAAATATAAAAGTCTTTTTTTTTTGCATCTGACATCTGACCAGTTATCAGATGAACGCAAAGATGTTGAATTTATCATCAAAGAAAACTGAGAAACAAGCAAATCTTTGCATTTGAGAAGGTGGTACCAGTTTTTTGTTTTAATCTAACTATTAATCAACAATAAAAAAAAATGTTAATTGTTTCCAAATGTTTTTATGTCAACTGAGTAATCAGTTTATCAACTTACCATTTCAGCTTTCTAGCGCTGGCTGATTTCTGGGTGTCTTGGGAAATGATGAAAGTGGGCTGTGTAGTGGAGGCTCTCTCACGGGGCCCCTGGCCTCCATACACTGGTTAATCCGGCCGTGCACGGTGGTAGTCCCTCCGTGAACACCAAATGTACTTTGACATGTGAAATCGGCGGAATTCCCCTTTAATACCCCGGCGGACGAGTCCTTGGTGTCGGGTGCAGTAAGTCGGATTCCACCACTAGAGTTCTCCCTGAGGTTCAGCAGGCTCGCTCGACTCGGCTCTGTTGGCGCTGTCTGTGTTTACCTCCCAGCCCAGCGCTGCTGTACAGTGGCCAGCTGCTGCACACAAGCCACCATCCGCAGCCTCAACTAGCCCGAAAAATACTAATGTAAGCTGCCTCGCGTTCGCTCCTTTGCGGATTTTCTGCAGCGCCGTGTGTTTGTGACACTGTAGCAGAGGTGAGTTTAAATTTTACTCTGGTGGGGAAAAAAAGCCACAGGCTCAATGACAACACTGCGGCTAGTTAGCCAGCAATTACAGGCGCTAGCAGCGTTAGCTTAGCCTTTCCTATCCCGTGATGGAGGACTGTGAACATGGCGCCCTCCAAAACAAACGAGCAGGTAGCTAGTTAGCGGCCAGTGTTTCGGTGTCGTGTGGCGGCAGGTAGAGCTTCGTGTGTACTCCCGATACTACTGTCTCGTTGATGTGACTGTAAATCTTGTCTGGGTTCGCTGACAAGTTGGCTAGGTACACCAGCCAGCCAGCTAAGGTTAGCTACGTAACGGTTTACTAGCATCGCCAACAAAAATGAACTCACCACGATAGCCTGTTTGCCAGCCAAACGTTCATTTTACGTGCTAGCACTGCCTTCTATGGTATAATACAATCTATATTCAATATGTATTGGTTGGTTTAACTTGTGTAGAAAAAGTTAAATGGCTGCCTTTGTCTTGACAAGCTTTGGTTTGGACGTTAGCTAGCATGCTAGTAGCTAAATTGAGCTTCTTGAATGGCAGTGTCCGTGGCCTTCCACGGCTGTCTCTTTGTTGCCAGAGATATAAGTTGCGTCTAGGGCGATATTTAAAAAAAAAATGTATGTTGTGAAGTTTTGTATGACAGTGTGACACTGCGGGTATCATTTCCTAGGACACCTCGTTTGGTCTCATTATGGCAATGTCAGTCGCGTTGCTAGTAGCGGGCTAACGGTGAATGGCAGTGTGTCGTGCTGAAATCTTTAAACATGTCTGAGTGTTAGAGTTTATTTAATTGGTAAGCAGTTGGTGTGATTGTTGATTTGGAGTAATGTTGGGAGTAGCTGTCAGGTTTTCTGAAGAGGCAACGACAGCGCCTTGTTTACTCTAATTGGCCCCCCGTGTCGCGCACCTTGCCTAATTGATTGGGGAGCACGCTGGCGTGCAGAACCGGTCGTCCTGTCATCGTGTAGTGTGAGGTCTCTGGAGACAGAGGTGCGGGCTGGCAACAGAGTGTCAGGCAGAGGTGGCCGTGTTGTGTACATGCCAGCCCAGCAGACGCATATGGAGGTAGGAGAGCCGAAGTAGCCCTGCTGGCATGGCATCATGGCACAGGTGGCCCTAGTTCACACCTACTGTACTTGACACAGAACAGGGGAGCTCACATTACTCACCGTCACTGTGCTTCTCCCTTCTCCTCTTTCTCCTTCAGCTGTGTTGTGGGGCAGTAAAGTCCACAAGGTTGGTTATCCACTTTCTGTGGCTCTCTAAACCAGGAGTCCTGTGATGTTTTAAGCCAAGATGAGTGACAAATGTTGTTCCACCTCGCCTCCTTGTTCATAGCTTAATGTGCATCCAGACAAAAATGTCACAATAATTTGCACGCTGCTTGAAAAAGAAAAATTCTTTTCTTGTTAGCATCCAGTGGATCCTGCCATTACCAGTAACAATACCATTTCTGCTTTTTTGACAGACACTGCAAGACATTTAATTTCACTATTTTGCAATAGGATTTCAAAATCAGGTTTTACCTTCTTCTGCATTTTTGCATGTAGTGTGGCTGGAAATCATTCGGTTTTGAGTTTGTGATGTCTAAAATTTATGAGTAAGTTAAAAGTTAAGTATTTTCTTATTCGCTGTATTTTTTTGTCAGTATTGCGGTAATTCATACATTTCTGTACAGTTTCTGTCTGAATTGATCCTTTTTCCAGTGCTCGGTTTCAGCTGGTAATTTATGAAATGATGACAGTAAGTCACTCTTTGCTGGTATGGCAATTAAAAAAAATAAATAAATAAAAGTTCTAATGAAAATACATGGATCAGTCGCACTGGGAGAGATCCAGATGGTGGTAATGAGTGCTTTATGTGAGATTGACACTGATGTTTTACACGCTTGTCTGCTGCCCAAGCACAGCTCTCGTCTCTTTACCAGCCTGAAACGGAACAGAAATATAAAAATATTTTGCACACCAAGATTTTTATACCATGACCACTGCTTTTCTAGACAGTGTTGTGCCTGTTTGCTGTGACTGACCACATCCTTTGTGTTGATTTTATCTTCAATTGCATTAAGCTTAGAGAAATATTTTTTTTTATTTTCTCTCAGCATCAGTATGCTGATTTTTCTTACATGCTTTTTCACCCTAAACCACAGTTCATACTCTCATGAGAAAAGTGTGAAGATGAACATCCTGTCTCGACATCTGTCACAGCCTCTTCTACCACAAAGCGCACTAAAGCCAAGCATATTCCTTCAAATAAAAATGCTCTAAACATTATTATGGTTAGAGTTTGGCTGCGATTTGTGAAGGTGACATCTTAAGTTTCACGGATGGTTAAGAGGAGGACCGCATAAAATTGGATTTCAAGATATTCAGGGAGGGCCAGGCATGTGCACCACAGTGAAGAGGCAAACCAGTATTATTCAGAATCTTTGAAGGTCTTTTAGAGTTTTCCACAGAATTCTCTCTTGCCTTTGCTGAGCTTACTTCACCACCACAGTATTTGTTTTTTAATGTCCACATGGCAAGGAGGGAAGTGGACTGTGGTATTAAGAATGTCCTCCTGATGGCCCAAACTTTTCAGCAATTGTCCAGAATGGAAATCTAAAAGAATCTGGTTCAGTGTTTATTTGCTTGTAATGTGAAAGACAATATTCATTTAAGATAAAACAATTGTTTATGAGCACAATTAAGTGCACACACAATCCATTAAAACAACCTGAAAATACCTCAAGCAGGAAAGAAGAGTTTAGTAGATTTTAGTAGAACCGTTGAATGTGAGATTTCATTTCATCACCAGCAGTTTAAAAAAAAATGCGAACATTTGTTGTAAAAGTCGACCAGCATAAAATGCAGGACCCATGACCACTCATATCAAGGTTCAGTGTGGAACACAAACAGCACAAATTCATTTGTGAAACCATTCATCATCTCCCAACAGTTACCACCACAACATGTACAGAGGACACAAATAAATAACTGGTGAGATGCCTGACCTCAGCTTCACCAAACATCTTTCGAGAACCTTTAAAATTTGCAAAGGCGAAAACATGATGCTCAAACATGATACTGATTTGTTTTAAAAACATATTTGGTATTTAACAAGAGATAGGAACACTTATCAGAGATACAGGATTAAAACACAGACAATATATTTTTTTATTTCACTGGATGTTAAATGCTAACTGAAAACAACACGGGACTGTCCCACACATGTAGAAGGGGAGTGGAGACGTGTTAACATTCTGAGGTTTACAAGCAGCAATCTGCGAAAAATCAGCAGAAAATCTGCGGAGGTGTCGTCGGAATTCTGCGGGCGCAGATTCTGTGTGGGCCTGCTAACGACAAAGAGGCATGATACAAAAATCTTTCCACTAATATGTAATCAGTGCTTTTCAAAGGAATAAGGCTTATATGTGTGAATTTCAAATAAATCGTGCCTTGGTATGACAGAGACTTTTTAGCACAATTCAAAATTATTTGTTTACAGCAAAACAGCATTTGTAGCCTCAGTTTGACTAACATCAAACACCTTGTGTGTGAGGAATGACAACCAATCTTTGTTGTCGCTCTTGGTCCCTGCTGACCACCGGGTGCACTTGGAACGAAAACAGTGGCTCTTTATCTAAGAGGTTCCTGTAAAGCTGCTCTGCACAACCCAAACTTGTGTTTCCCTGCAGTCTTCATAATAATAATAAGCTTTTCTAATATCAGCTGAGCATAAAAAAATGCAACTTCAGCAGATGCTTGCCAAAGGGACGTACAGCACAAGATGCTCTGGTGACAATGAACAGCAAAGTTTATTGTGTCACAAGGGACCAAGCCACTGTGGATAAACCTGTACAGGAAGTGACACAATTCTGTCAGAGTTTATATAGGCATATAATATTATAATAAGTTATATATATAAGTGGTTAACAAGCACATTTTCTAAAAACTCTATGAAACCATTTTGTTTTATGACACATTATTGATACCATTAAGTGCATCATGAAGAACATCAATTTGATTATTTAATGTTATTATTGTGATTGTGATTATTGTTATTTATTTTCCTTTGTTTCCCACAGTTGTGATGAATAAGGAACTCATGTCGCGTGTGGTGAAGAAGAGGCAGGCAGACCCCAAGGTGGTCCAGTATGTGTGGGCGGCCATCGAGGTCATCCGCAACCAGAAACAAATCGCAAACATGGACAGGATCTCCAAGTAAGTTCACTGCAAGTAAGACAGATATGATAATATGTGTATTTAATGGTATGCTTGTGCGTTTATGTTTTTAAAGAACAGCTTATTATAAAGGGTCAGTTCACCTTTATGCCAAAAAGTTTAGCTCTCACAGTGTCTGCTGGGATTATAAATTTGCTGTCCTCCGAGTTTCATTTAACCTGCCCAGAACAGTTCAGGTGAATGAGATTTTGTTGATAGTGCTCAGCAGAGAAAACATCCACTTTACTGTGATTATACAAACTGTGAACACTGTTCATAGGGACTGGTTTCTACATTTTTGTTGTCTGTCAAGTGACAGGAAGGGTGGATAATAGCTGTGGAATTGAGGTTTTTGTGGTGATAGGGTCTTTATCCTTTTAACAGAGCTTAATAATATCAGTAAGCCACAAACTCTTCACCTGGGAAACCTGTATTTGAGTGTCTGTGTTGGCCTGTTTGTGTCCCTAACAGCCCCCTATTTGCAGGGTTTCAGATGAGCAACAAAGCAGCATGGTGATAACCTGAAGAGGGATAATTGCTTCAGACACAAACATGCCATTACATGATCTTACTGTATAGAGACATAGTGGGCCACATTTGATTGTGGAACTTTTTAAAATGAAATGCCTATACTCAGAACTACTGAATAACTGACTGAATATATTTAGCTATTAGTTTTTGCAACTAACAGTTCCCATTGTCAATTAGTTTATTGGTTAATCCTTTGATTAATCAATGAATACTTTAATTTACAGTAGGAAATTACACAAAGTAGTGATTTCAGTTATCACAATTATCATAATTGTCACGTTTCATGACAGAAACCCACATGCAGTCATCACTTTGTTCCTTTGGTTTTATTTGTCTGTTCCAATGAACACGATTGGTTGTGTACATGGGTAGGAAGCTGGTCAGCAGTTGTTTGTCTTTGTTTAGAATTTATAATGCATTTTAATTCTACCTGCCTGAAACGCTTGATCAGTTGCCTTTAGTGACGTTGATCTAAGGCTTCAAGAAAGGATTGTTTTCATTATTTATTTGATTTTAAATTCATTTTCAGTTAATCTATTTCTCTTGCAAGTGTCAGAAAATAGTAAAAGCTTCTCCGCGATGACATTAAATTTACAGTGACAACACAGAGAAAAGCAGCAACTCCTCACATTTAAGTTTAAGTTTATTACTTTATTGATCCCTCAAGCTGGGAAAATTATTCTCGGCATTTTACAATTTACAAGGCTGGAACAATCATTTGCTCTGTGCTTTTGCTTCATGAACATCTTAAGTGATCAATGGGTTGTGAGAATATTTGCTTTTAGATTTCCTGTTGATTAATTGCTGTTAATTACTAATTCCACTTGGCATTGTAGTGAGGTAACTTTGGTCTGGGTGTCATGTGAATGCAGTGTTCGTTGGCACAAGCTGTAGCAGCAAGCCTTGGTTGTTGCTGTTGATTCCTGTTTGTGTTCAACGTCAAACCAGACAACGATCAGTAGCTAGACTCAAAGCTGCTGGAGACATTCTCCGACCAATATTCACTCATTTCCTTTCTCGCCGTGAAGTCAGCCACCTTATGTTGCACCCCGTTTGTGGAAACCAGGCTGAGATGCAGAATCTCCAGCAGGTTGGAGATGACTTCAGTCATCATGATTTTATCTGTGGAGAGGATCTCACATTGTTCAGACTATGCAAATTGATGACGAGTCATCCACGGCAGACGTCGCGGATCAGTCATTCCTTTCAGTCGGCGGATGGAGCAGAGACTAAATGAAAACACTTAGCACATCTCATACGGCAAGTTGGCGAGCACCTTGGGAGCTGGCCACTTGCCAAATGAAAACTGACGGCAGGCCGCTGTTGTCATGGCAACAGTAAGCAGCAGCAGTACAGTAAGCAGAAGCTTAAATTCACCAAGCAGGCTTTGTGGCTAAGAGAGTGATGACTTTGGTTCTGTGGATATAAAGGAGACTGAAGTCAGCGAGGCAGAGGCGAATAATTAACCACCCTCTCTCTCTCTCAGAGGGAAATGTGATTCCCTCATAGCCACAGTAGTCTGACCGCTTAAAGCCAATTAGTTAATCATTAAAAAAGCTAACTGCTCATTTACAAAATGTGCTATATGTTTAACTAACTGTTGAATTTATGGAGTTGATGACTCTTACGTTTACCTTTACCACAAGAAGAGATGTCACACAACATTGGTGATTTGGACATCGTTTGGATTTCTAACGCTGGATTAACAGCAGAGCGATGTCCATTGTAAGACACATGCTTGCGACCTGCGGCAGTGACAATGAAAAACACCATAAACCTTTTCCACCATCTCCGACGTATACAGAGAGCTATAGTCTGTGCCCACGAACTGCAGCAAAAGCACCCAAGCTTGTAAACAACCCTTCGGTGGTAACATCGGCTCAAACCTTAGCAACAGTCGCTTCTGTCAGTCTTTTTGGGTCATTACTGAGAATTTATATAAACAAACAACGCTTTCTTATTTTGCTTCTCAGTAATTGCTGTAAAATGTATTAAGTAAGTCTGTAAGCCTGTTTTTAATTTTATTTTCATACTAATGAGGTACACTGGATTGAGTTAGTGTTCATGCATTTCTGAAAACTGGGCTTTATCTTGCCCAGTAAAGTTTTAAGCAAAACTCGTGCTTTTCAGATATGAAGTTTTGCTGCTTTTCTTTGTCGTATATGATAGATTAAAGGAATGAAGCAAAGTAAATATGTTTTGAGTTTTTGAGAAATGTCATTCTCATACATTTAACATTTCTTCCTTTGTTCACTCTGGGAACCTGGTCAGGGCACCCTGTTGACTTGATTTCAGAACTTTTGGTTTAAGTAATCCTGTCTGACTTGAATCCTGTGTTCACCTCATACAGACTCTCACCTGACTCCCCACTGACACAGTCTGTTCACTGGCAGTCTGCTACAGTAGGGGATACATGACCTCTCTCAGTGAGGTTCGCTGCCAGTCAGCAGGCCGCTGCAGGAATCAGCCAAGCCATTATTTGAATCACATTTGCTTCTGCACTGGGAAATGTAGGTGCAGGTGGAGGAGATGGGGAAAAAAGTGCCTGATTGTACCATATGTATCCCCAATCCATTTTTTTCTGGCGATTACAAATAGAATTTATGGCGCAGTGGGATGTTGATGGAGTGTTACAAGTCTGAGCGACAAGTAATTTTAAGACCACTGGAAATTTGCATGCTCCTAGCCATGATGAAAAAATGGTTACCATCAGCACAGTTGCCATTGCATATTGCTCAGTTACTTTTCTACTCCCACCTGCCCAGGTACCTGAGTCGTGTGTTTGGCATGCACCCTAAGGAGACTGCCAGACAGCTGAGCCTGGCTGTGAAGGACGGCCTGGTGGTGGAGACCCTGACGGTTGGCTGTAAGGGCTCCAAGGCTGGCATTGAGCAAGAAGGATACTGGCTGCCCGGGGATGAGATGGTAGGTCCAGTGACGATTTATAAGGTTCTCAGCACAGGAATCCGTGAACGGTGAATCCTTTTTTAGGTTCTGTGTTATTGGTCAACCACAGTGAGCAAATTCATCCTTTTGTTTTAGGTATTTACATGCTATGTTTCTCTATCTTTCTCTTCTCTCAGTATAACAATAAAATTCCAGTGTTGCCTATATTCACAGTGTGAGCAACAATTTTTAAGAAATCTCAGAAAATCCAGCATTTCCAACAGAGCTCGACATTCAAATGGTTATATGCAGACACATACCATGTATTCTGGTCTCCTAGTCCTGTGGTACCTAGACACATATGCGCTGACGAAGTTACCATAGGATTCCTAATGAAAACCACAACATAGCCACCCATCTGTCAAGTTGCTTGCAGTGTGAAAACAGTGTTATCAGAGTCACGGCACGCATGATCAGTGATGATGAGGAGGTAGTCAGTTCAGAAATAAGAGCCAAACAGCAGAGATAGAAAAGTTCAAGAAAAAGTTATATGGGTATTTTGGTCAGTAGTCAATAGGCTTTAATAATTATAGCTTTTCAATAGTATCTATTATCTATTAATCCTCTGCTGTGCAGTGTTGTGCTATTAATGTCTTTATCTTTTTGTGAGTCCTTGTTTTTATTTCCCTCTTGATTTCCTTTGTTTGTTGTGGGGAACAGTTCACAGTGTAGAGATACAATCACGTGTTTCTTCCACAGTAGCAATGCACTGAGTGTGTCATTTCACAGTATATCAGCTCTACCTAGGGAGAGTCCCCTGTTGCCATCTGTAATGCAAAGCACACTTCATGGATTACTGTGAAAGTGCCAGTGACATTAATGTGTATTAGGTGGCTGCCTTAATCCCAGTGCTTTTTTCACCAGGGTACTAACACTCTGGCAGTATTAGGGTTATGCTTTACCCATTAAACTACAGGAACATCATCAGTGATGCGTGAGAAAGACACATAATGCAGGAATAATGTCTGAAATAAAAAAAATTAAAAAACAAGTTTTTACTTGTACATGCACAGAACATGCACCGGTTAATAAAATCTTTGCATCCAAGGTTATTTGTTATGATTGCAGGCCAGAAAAGGATTCATGCAAAGAAGTGTGCTAGATAGGGGAATTTATTGGTATTGGGTCTGTATGTCGTGTTTGGTATCATCGCAAAAAGGTCTCTAAGGATGTGATAGTGCTGTCCAGGGGAGCTCAGGTCATTTTAGCAGCAGGACTTTTAAACACTACTCTCTGAATCACTTGCCATCACAGGAGCCGAAAGCCGAGGGAAGCAAGGTAAGGGCTGCATTGTTATTTTCAAATTCAGGGTTTGTTCTTCATTTGATCCCTTCATTTTTTTTCCCCTCTCAACTAACATCATTCTGTGAGAAATCGGTTCTGCCACATGCAGTGCAGTCAGGGATTGGAGTGAATCTTTTTTATGCGGGCTGCAGAAAAACTAAACAGCATACCGTATGTTCTGGTTAGTGTAAAAGTTGTGGGCTGTATAAAATAAAACGGCAAGCCTTCTTTGCCAGTGGCGAGAAGTTGTCTTCTTGCACTATGAAATGCTGCTCACTGCGCTTAAACAAATTTATCCCACAAGTCGAAAGCTGAAAACGTACCAGGTTTCCATTTGCAAATTGCTCTACATGCTGGCCTACAGTCCAGTAGTAATAACACTGCCAGAAACTATTTGCTGTCACCCAGTTGCTCTGTAAAAAGCTTCACGAAAGTCCATTGCAGCGCTGTGTCTACGTGGCCAAGATTCTTGCGGAAGTGATCACTGATCTTGATGAAAATATGTGCTCGCTACTTATCTACAGATGTGCCGTTGCTTGATTTAAAAAAAAAAACAAAAAAACACAAAGTCTAAGCTGGTACAGCTCAAAGCTGTATCCAGACCTTCACATTTAAACCCCGCCAATCAGAGTCGAATACCGACTGTAAATTATAGCTTGAACTGTAATCAGAGTGTGCTTAATTGAATCAGATTTTACTGTGAGATAACAAGCAATGCTAGCATAGTCGCAGGTTGGTAGCAAGCATCTGTGCGTTTGTAGTATTTTGGTCTTGGTAGTTGTAGTTCTCTTCAGAAGGGGTGTGTTCAGCTGTGTTCTTAACTTCTGTCTGGCATGCTTATTTTCTTTTTTTCTTCATTGTTGATTAATGAAAGTGGGTGGAGGTGGAGAGGAGGGAGGGAAGGTGGGTAGTTGTAGTTTGTGTGATTGTGCTCTTTATTTTTCTTCATGCCTGCTGCTAGTAACAAAGCCGAATGTCTATTTATTTATTTTTTCAGGTTAGCAGTCACCCAGTGGACAAACTAGAGTTTGAATGTGAGAAGCACTGTGAAGCAGTTGCTAGATGGAGGCCAGTTCTCCCTCTGCAGGTGCCTGGATTCAATCCAGCTGGCATGTGCTGTGTCCTTGTGTTGACCTCATATAAACATATAACCACAGATAACACCATTTAAAAATAGCACTGCCAGATTCTTTAAAACACATTTTAAATGCACCTCAAGTCAGAATGGATTAAATCCAGGTTTGCTCTTATCTGTGAATTCATACTCTAAATTTTGCATTTTTAAGGGTGTAATTTTTGAGGTTTTTATTTTTCATAGAACAGTTGGATGCTTTGTTGACAACTTGAAAGTTGGCAGGTTAAACTACTTTAAATCTGCGTGCTTGTGATGCATGATAATGAACATGTTATGATGTGTTGATGCAATTTACAGCAGTAAATGTAAAAGAGAGCCCAAATACACCTTATTTAATTTAATTTACTAACCCATTATTTTGACAACATTCAGTGAACTTCCTTGTGCAAACATTGTATTTGTATTTTACACACTCCTCAGTGATTTTTTCTTTATATTTAAAGTTTTGTTGAGTACTCTACAAACTTTTAAATGGATTATGACCTCAGAGGAGTTTGTCTTGAGTGTATGAAAACACTGTTCGTAATATTATTGAGTGCAGGGTTTCCTGCAGAGTTTCATAGTGTAGATGCGCTGCCTTGCTCGAAACAAAGATCACCACCATTTACGTTAACAGTTTATACACTTAAGAAATAACGAAAATTAACCCTTGGGAAAGAAAAGGAGAGATGCTATTTCACAAATATTCAGTGTATGTGGCCATTGTGCATCAGGCTCTGGTGGATTACAAACCCTGAAAAAAGGGTGGGTGATACCATGATATATACAATGAGACTGTATACAGGACTGTGAACCAGATTTGTCTGTTCCTTTAAAATCATAGCCAATGTTGCAAATCACTGATCAGGACTGCTTCATGGTATTATGGTACTTAATATTGCCATTTACTATATACTATTTAATTTGCTGCTGAACAGACATTCTTTGGGTTTTGGCTTGGATTTTCAAGAAAAGTTGTTATATTATATTATATTATATAGTATATAGCTCTTAATAGTGTTCTCACAAGCATGTAATGCACTGAAAAAGTTGTTTGTATATATGGGCAATAGTGACTTAATGCTTTCAACATTATTTTAATTTTGCCTATTGTGTGTCAGTTGCACTTTTGTTGATAATATAATTTTTTTAATTGTTTACTTTATGTGATAGTGACCGACCACTATCAGTCTAAACCTTTGAGCACCTGCCAAAATCTTGAAATGCTGTCAGGGAAGTAATGTCTGAAAAGGAATCAGTTTTAACAGACAAAAATCTGTAGACATTAAAGTAAAACGGGCAAAAGAGCATTCTTAGTTACAGTGCGGTGTCCAGTTTATGTGGATCTTAAGAACAAGTCACTACGAGTGAGGCAGTTTATTTCTAAAAGAAGCAGGAGGTGGAGATGAACCCTGGAGTTGTTTTGTGTAGGTCATTAGAAGGCACGTTAGCCCTGCTGCTCAGCCTCGCTCAGCTCTCTGACATGTCCCAGCTTGACACTGACAGTCCAGAGCTGTTAACCAGAGTTGGAAAGCAGTGGGAAGACAGCTAAAGGCGGACATCTCCTCCTCTATTACAAGTCCCTGCCTTGGTTGGCAGCTTTTAGTCAGGGCACATTTCTCCCTCCAAAAAAGCACCGAGATATTTCATGGATGTTTGGAGAAGTCTGTAATATAAAACCCAAAAAAGATTTTCCCAACTTTGTTTTAAATTTTCTTTCTTCCTTTGGTTTTTGCTGATGAATTTGGAAGCTTCAGTCTTTTTGAACTTTGGCTAATGTGGCACTCAGACATCATGTTGTTGTAATAATATCTGCTGTGCATGGGCCTAATTTTGTCCACTTGTTGAAACTCACTTTGCTGAAACCACAGACAGTGTACTTGGCCCAGAGAGCTCTAGCCTTTTGAAGTCAGCCACTTGTCTCTCAGACAGTCCAACAATAGTGAAGTGGCTCTTGACACTCGACAGAACACGAGGGCCATCTCTGTATTGTCAAGTGTTTTGTGTGGGTGAAGAGTCTATTACACTCTAAAAAACAGAAGTCCTTGGAGGAATCTGTGGATGGGCTTTAATATAAAACCCTGGGAAGTTTTCCTGCTTCACTTCTGTTCATTTGAGAATGTATGAACACAGGTGTTGCTTTTAACTTGGACTCTTTGTTCCCACAAGTGAACCTTGGGAGTGAGAATGAGATCTGACCGTGTTCACTTGTACATACTGTGTGGTGCCTTGCATTGCCTGCAATTTACACAGGGTGTAAATTATGGGTTAACGACGAGTTTTGTTTGCACAGTAGCTAGCAACGTTTCAGCTAACAAGAACTGATCTGAGTAAAGTACAGTCAGAAGACCACTGCATTCAAATTCAGGGTTGTTCAAATTGGCTTGTTAATCAAAGTGTGAACTTAGGAAGTGCACCAGCTTTAATGTTTGCTAATAAGTAATATGTCTTTTTATGTCATAAGGGAAAGATATGTTTGAGAGAATATTGAAAGGGTGTCTCCATTGTATAGTTTGTCCATCAGGTACCAATGACAAGTTCTGTTAACCACATATCCTGGTCACAGAATATATATGCTTATATTTGTTAGAAAATGAATATCAGCTGCACTGTTGTTACTGAATTTCTTTTAAAATGATCAAATATTGTTACTAGTGTTGATGCCAAAAACAATATCCGTCAGGCTGTATTTTGAACATAAAATTGTTTGACTCCCAGATCGCTTTGAAGATAGAGAGCCAACGTAATTTTAGGGTGTCATGTTTATTATTATGGATTATTCTTACAGCAGGTGTTCCGTTTGACGGCAGCCACAGATTTCACAGTAGAGAGATGACAACCAAGGGCGTTACAGTTGGTGCTTTAAAGCTGGAGGCAGAGCACATTTGGCATTTTTGCTTGATGACTTAAACAATTATTGAAAATTGTTGTTGATTTGTTTTTTGTCAATTGGCAAATCAGTTACTTAAAATTAAGTAAGTAAATTTGTCAGTGCTAGTGTCTCGTGGGTGGTCAAACGTTACGGACACGTTACGAAGTATTTGACTTTGGTGAGGTATCTTACAGTTGTAGATTATCCTTTAAAAGAACCGTCAATAACCCCCTGATTTTCAGAGTGTAGAGTGCTTCCTGGCAGGTCCTGCTTTTGATCAGGGCCTTTGGTGTTGCAGCGACACCGGCAGCGTTAATGTCAGAGCTCTCTTCACTTTTTTTTGGTCCTTATGACTATTTATGGTTGTGTTGGGGCTTGTTTCAACCCTACACTTAAGACGGAGGCACCCTGGTCCAAGTTTGTTTAAATCTGCATCTGCTTTTAGACAGAGGAAGGCTGTCCTGCTGCAGGATGCATTCTTGTTACAGTCTTCTGTTTAAAGACTTATCGGGTTTATTTGGGAAAATGCATTCCTGGTAAGATGTTCTTCTATGATCAAAACCACATTGTCGGGCAACCTCTTGTCCACCAGACTTCCTCCGAAAGTTCTACACCTGACCATCGTTGCATTTATAATCTAAATATAGTGCGTTTCCTTAAATCCAAAATCCAAAATATAGCACATGGAGAAAACATTAAGGAAGAGACTGGAGTTCTGTTCTTTTCTAGTATTCATTGAGTGGTACTCAGTCCAGTCACGACTCTCCTGCTCTCTCCCCTACTGAGTTGGTCCAGACTGTGAGTGGGAGGAGTTGGACTCTTGACAGGCTGATGAGTAGCTGAATTTTTAGTGGTTCATATTTGCTCTCCCTGTGCCATTCATTTGAACCCCTTAATGAAAATTAGGAAAAGACAGGAATAATGTAACGTGTGTGTGTGTGTGACCTTTCAACCACAAACACAAATACTTGATATTAACTCTTAATTGTCACAGAGTAAAGGCAGATTATTATGTTTAATAGCCCAACAAGGGCAGGGTATCACTCACAGTTTTTACAGTCATTCAGAATGCAGTACCTGAGTTTTTCTTCCAATACCTTAGTAAAATTTTTCAGTTCTTTGTTGTGAGAAATACAGAAATAGCTGAAATTTATTATCATGTATTTTCTATGCAGTACCAGGATTTGTTGAAATGGAGTAGTTTCGAACCTTAGCAATTAAAAATAAGTAAAATATGTCTACAAGGAAGTTTGGCAGGATACCAGGAGGAGTCTTTTGCTTTAAATGTATGGTTGTAATTAAACCAAGGAGTTCCTGTCTCTTCCTTGTGAGAGAAATCAAAGTTGAGAAAAGTTTAATATTTTGACAAATCTGAGAGCTAGGTTTAATCAAGGAGGGAGGCTGGAGAGAAAATCATTTCCTCCCCTGCTAAGGTTGGCGGGTTAGAGGGGGGGGTCACCCAAACTTGTGGTCTGCTGTGTCTCCCCTGCAGGACTGGGAGACGGAGAGCCACGACTGGTACTGCTTTGAGTGTCACCTACCGGGCGACGTCCTCACGTGTGACAACTGCTTCCGGGTCTATCATCTCAAGTGTCTGTCGGAGGAGTGCAAGCCCAGAGACGGAGGATCGCATTGGCAGTGTGTCGTCTGCAGGGTAGGTGTCCAAATCTGGAAGTGTATGCACTCTTAAAGGTCTGTTATGTTTATTTTTTAATGACTGATGAGTATCTTTTTGGAAAAGGAAGACGTTTTGGTTGGTCTTGATTACTTCAGAGCGTCGTTTGTGGATTAAAAATAGGTTTTCGGATTAAGGCTAGATTTAGGTTTAGATTAATGTGAGATTATCGGGGGGGGGAGGTTAGATTTTTTTTTTTTTTTTTTTGGCAGTGTAGTATTCATATTTTAAACCAACTTGTCATCTTTAAGCAGATCATATGCTGATGTAAAGAATAAACATCTTAAGTGATATTTGAAACTGCAGCCTTTCCTTAGTCGGACTTTGGATTTAGCAGTTTTGGTTAGAAAATGTGCCTCCACCAGTCACAGTGCTTCCTTTGATCCATCCTGGCTGCCACTACTTTATCTGTCTTTGTTATGCTCTTATGCAATAAACATCTTATGCAATAATCCAGTCTTTACAGAGGAAGAAAACGTTTTGTCCAGCAGAAATGTTGCTGTGTTAACCATATTTTTTTTTAGCTTTCATGACATTCAAGAAGTTAGTGGTGTCAATATTTGTCATTTTAGCTAATAACTACCTGACAGTTTCACTGTAAGTAGGTTTTTTTTTTTGCGAGCAGTCACTTTATTGTTTTCCACTCTTCAACCACTCCTGCCTCCTACTATATTGTTGCATTTGATTTCTCCTCCTCATCCTTCCTTCCATCCTTCCTACCTGCAGGGCAGTAAAAAGAAGAACCTGAATAAACAGGAGATGTGTAAATACCTGCGTTTCATCGTCCAGCGCATGAAGGAGAGGGTGAGAACAACCTGATTTTTTAAAATTTGTATTCATTTCTACCCATTGCTGTTGCTGTTACACACCTTCAACTCGTTAAACCTGCTCCCTGAGAGGAAACAGTCGACTGTTGTTTATTGTGTCTTGGAATGATGCAGTTATTCAACCTGCCCTCATAACAAGCCTTCATGCAGTTAAACTCTAGCCTGACCATTCACCTTTTTATTATTATTATTTTGTGTTTGATTTGATTCACTTAAACTAGACTGATTATTGTTGATTATTGATATTATGACTCTGACTGGTATCAGAAAAAATGCCTCATCATTTTATACTGCATGATGCTGTAATCATGTTAGATGAGTTTTTCCCTTGGCATGAAATCCAGTGATTCCACGTAGTGATTTGAAACCCACTTTGACCTGTTTTTGGCTGCAGACAGAACATGAGCAAAGCAAAGCTTTTTTAATTTCAGTTGGATGGCCTTAATTCTACACGCAAACAATCTGTGCTCTGTGGCTGTGGCCTCTGCTACATATAAATAATCCACTTGTACATCAGGAAAACTGTGCCCTTCATTCTCCACCCCACAGTCTTCATCCTTCTTCGTCTTGCTCATCTCCTCCATCCCTTCTTTCTTTCTCTCACTTGCTTCCCTCGGTCTCCAGCTTCCTCTCTATAAAAAGGGGTGTTAATTCTCATTACTGCTCTTCCACCTTTCTTGTTCTCCCATTCCACCTCCCCTCAGTTTTGCACACCCCAAAGTGATTCATGTTGCTTGATTTGTTGACCAACAGTCCAAAACCCAAAAACCTACATTACTAAAACAGTTAATCGATTATCAGAATAGTTGCCGAATTTAATTTTGTTTGATATACCATTTGATTAATGAACTGATCATTGCAGCTCTGCTCTTCTACATTGCAGGCAGTGGACCTGAACAAGAAAGGCAAAGACATTAAACATCCCATGTACAAACGGTTGATCCACACTGCACTGGACGTCTCCAACATCCAAGAGGTAACAGTCCAGCCAATTCCAGTGTCACATCCCCTCTCTGTCTCACACACACACACACACACACACACACACACACACACACACACACACACACACACACACAGCTTTATATTCCTGGAAACAACAGCAGTGCTGGTCACTTGTTGAATGTAGAAGAAATTAAAGTTTTTGAGAAGCACTTTAGCAAACACCCTTTTCCAGTTCTGTGATGAAGCCTAATGGTTTGTCACGTGGACACCAGTAACTCAAAAGAAACATGCTGTCTATATTCTTCATAAAGTCTCAGGTTCAATATAATATCCTCCAACTGGTCTCATTATATTCTGAATTCCCCAGGTATTGAAATGGTTGACTAAAAATGTAGTTGGTTTATAGAAGAGTGGCGGACCTGAAATATTTCATGAACCATAAGGGGTTCAGGAAGATACAAAAAGTGTGAGAAGCTAGTTAGACCACACTCCTGTCTAGGAGTGCAGCATCTCCGACAAGATGCTGTAAAGAGTCGGGACAAATTTATCGTGGTTCAGACTTTCCTCCTTTTTGATCAGTTCTAGTTTTAGTGTGTATGAGTGTGCCTGGACAAGATTTTCTGTGTGTGTGAGAGTGTGTTAGGTCAGGCAGGACTCTACTGTGATGTGGTCAGTGGTGCATCACACCCAGCCTCTGCCAGACATACTGGATCTCTGCCCAGGTGTGTGTGTGTGTCTGTGTGTGTGTTTATATGCACACTGCCCTTTCCTGGTCCTCTCTCATGTCGGTCACCAAAGTCTCACATACACGCCCCGCATGTGAATAGACCTCTTTGTACTTTCTCCCTCTTTCTTTTACCTATTTATTTTTTCACTCTATCCATCCATCTATCAGAACCTGTCTGAAGGAAAGTATAAGAGTTTTGAGGAGTTCAAAGCAGACGCTCAGCTGATTGTTCACAACACAGCCATCTTGTATGGAGGTGAGTCAAAGTTGTACAGGCTTTAATATGCTTTTATTTAATTTACATTTAGTCTGAACTTTGACATTGTTTCATAGAGGTGCTGATACAGTTGTACTAATCAGTTTAGTTTGTTGCTGGTTGACTGTTGACCTTCTCGCTGAGTGATGTCTGTTTTTGGTCGTGGCAGTTCACAGTGACCAGGCAGAGATTGCGCGGTTGCTCTTCAGCGACACATGCCATGAGGTACCATTGTTTTATTTCTTGTCTCACCCATTTAGTTTGCAGGTTGAGAGATTTTTTTTCAGTCCAGCTTTGTTCCAAAGGTTCTCAGCAGTTCTTGTACATGTAACGTTTTTCTTTCCCTTCCCCTTCTCCTTCTTTTCTCCCTCACTCCTCCCCTCTTCCTCAATCTTCCAGTTGAATGAGTTGTTGCTGTGTAAGAACTGTTTCTACCTGTCGAACGCCCGGCCCGACAATTGGTTCTGTTACCCCTGTGTGAGTACAACCAAACTTGTGTTTTTTTTCTCCTTCATTTTAAAGCACAGGCAAGACATTATGCAATTGTTATTAATTGTCGCAATTGTAAAATGCAATTATAGCGTTGTTTTTAGACAGAAATGATTGATTAAACAAGAAAACACAATTTATTGATCGATAATGAAAATAATGTGGCTGTCCCCTAGTCATCAAATAATATATACAGAAATTCTTCCAAATGTACGTATAGTATCAAAAAAAAAAACCTAAGCCGGTAGTCCTACCATATAAAATGTAATTTTAGCATAAAAGAAACTGTGTCTGAGTTTTGCTTGTTAGAAATAACCCATTAGTCGTATCTTCGGTCTAATAGTGTGTGTTACCTTGGCAGAGCCCCAGCCATGACCTGGTCTGGGCCAAGATGAAAGGTTTTGGCTACTGGCCGGCAAAAGTCCTTCAGAGGGAGGACAACCAGGTGGATGTGCGCTTCTTTGGACACCAGCATCAGAGGTGAGCACAGCTGGAAGACATCACAAGAGTACGTGGCATCACTTTTCTGATAGATTGGTCCAGCAGCCGCAGCACTGGCAGTCTGGTGTCTGCCATGAAGGAAAATATGGAGTTTCTGAAGTAAAACAAAAACTTTAATTGTCAAGGCATCCAAAACTAACTTAAAATGGACTGAAACATACTAAAATGTTGCAGTGCTGCTTGGTAAATCTCGAGCACTGTTTTTTCCTTGTCACCTCCAGAGCATGGATCCCAGCGGACAACATCCAGGACATCAAGGTGAGTGTCCAGCAGCTGCAGGTGAAGCGTAGCAACGGCTGGAAGAAGGCGTGCGAGGAGCTTGAGGTTTACCAGCGTTTCCTGAGAGAGGGACGTTTCTGGAAAACGAAGATGGAGGACGGCAGCCAGTCTCACCAACAGAGCCAGAGCCAGCGTCAGCAGCAGCAGGAGGACGGCAACGCGAGGACGGACAGACTGGAGCGGACAGACGAAGCCGAGTCCAGCATCTCCTCCACCAGCAACGAGCAGGTCCGACATGTAAGTTGGGCCATCTGTCTGGTTTGCCTACTCTTCAGGGTTCTTCAGATGTGATGGGAATGCAAACAGGAATGCCAAAAAGGACTTTTAGTTCCCAGTCTAGCTCCCTTTTGGTCAAAAAGGGTAATATTACATGTTTGGGACCAAATAGTTCCACATACTAAGGAAAATGAGACGGGCAGTAATCGCACTGGTGGCACTCAGGACTTGCATATTGCATGAATTAAGCTGTACACGAGCCTTGAGCAGCCTTGAGGTTTGTGTACACAGTGCTGAACATCACTGACTGGTCAAACACTTCCCCAGCAGCTACTGGTCCATCAAAAGTACTACCCCTAGAGAAGGGAAGTATGGCAAATGAACAAGATTTAGTCCCTTGTAAAGTTCCTGAGTTCTTAAAATGGCTCCTGATAAAGTTCCTGCTGTGGAAACGGGCTTTGTAAAACACACAACTGCACACAGTAAACTGTATGATAGACCTGTTTACCAGACCTCTCAGGTCATCTGGCATTGCTCAGAGATTTGTTGTTCTTGGCTGCTGGATCAACCTCACTGCAGACTTTTCAGAAGTGGCGTTAAACCTTTTTCCTGTTGCCTTCCTGTTGAGTATTACATATGTGCATGTGTGCTTCTGTGAACGATTAGTTGTTACTTGGTCTGTTTACTGCCATGTATTTGTATTTATTTCATGTTTAGTGTGTCTTTCATTTAAAAACCACTGTGACCTTTCAGCTTTCAAACTACCACACATCTTATCTTTATCTGTTTTCTTGATTTTGTGCCCGTCACAGTAAATTTCTACAGAGGAGACAAACTGAAATCCACTTTCTTATTACAGAAAGTGGAATTTAAAAAAAAAAAAAAAACACTCTGAAACAGCAACACAGAGAAAACAAAGTTAAAGTTACCAGATTTATACAAGTAGAACATAAACTCAGATAGTGTAGATATAAATACATAAAGTAGTGCCATCTGGTGACTGAACTGCCACATTGTCAGCTCAACATTAAGTAGTATTCTCAGTTTTATTGGGCTGTAAACATCATTGTCATGACAATCATATCAGAGTCATCTTAGTCTTGGTAGACTCGTGCCTCACTTCTCCGTCTATATTGCGATATAACAAGAAAGCCTCCTGGAGCGCCGAGAAGTTCAGCACATTTCTCGTTTACCATTTTACCATTTCTTATTTACCTGTTTCTCCTCCAGCTCAAAGGCAGCCAGGAGCCCAAGGCAAAGAAAAGCCGTCGGACTCAAATGGTGGAGCCCAAAGAGGAAGCCAGTGTAAGTTTGTTTGTCAACAGTCAGGCTGTGGCTGCACACACAGTATAAATCGTCTGTTTCTCTCATAGCCAATATTAACTCTTTGCAGATGTACTGTATGCAAAAATTACATACTGGGTAAAATGTAAATGTAAAAGGCTGCATATAAATAACATCTTTGTTCCCTCCCATCCTCTGCTCTCCACCAGGACCCAGAGCCAGAGATGGAGGCGGTGAGCTCCAGCCAGGAGATTTCGGTGTCCTCTGCGCCCCAGCAGCCCGAGAAGCTGTCGGTGTCCACGCAGACCAAGAAGGGCAGCGGAGGGTCGCCGCGCACGCTGCACCGCGGCACCCAGACCAACAGCGACGGTGCCTGCCAGAACATGTGCCACGAGAAGTACACCAAGGTCTTCAACGACGTCAAGGAGATGATGAAGGCCGACAACAAGAGGGAGACGGAGAGGGTCGTCCGAGAAGCTCTGGAGAAGGTGTGTTTGTATTTGATGACAGCAGAGGGGTGTGTGTCTGTGCTTAAAGAATATGTTATACTTCAGTGCTTGGAACTTTTGAGGTTTTAATAAGGACACGTTGGACTGTCTGTCTCTGTGCCTTCAGCTCCGTGCAGAGATGGAGGAGGAGAAGCGTCAGGCTGTGAGTAAGGCGGTGTCCGGAGCTCAGGCGGAGATGGAGAGGAAGTGTAAGCAGGTGAAGGAGAAGTGTAAAGAGGAGCTGGTGGAGGAGGTGAAGAAGCTGGTGGCCCAACACAAACAGCTCATCTCCCAGACCAAGAAGAAGCAGTGGGTGAGTTCTGGATCCGGCGACCAAGTGGGGGCACATTTCTTCTGTCGACTATGTGTAAACATGGTCCTCGACTTAATATAAACCGAGAGGCACGGTTTTCATTTATGCTTTTGGATTTTGACTCTCCTACACAACAGTCACATTGTGCACCCACACACACACACACATACGGGATTTACAGGAAATGCCTCACACAAGTACAGGACATGCTGAAGACAAAGCTGGGACACGATTCACTGCTTATAGTCTTTACATTTCACAGAGGATTTTCACCGAAGGTATTTTACTGGTGTTTTGTTTTGTCATCAGCTGGTTAAACGAATACATTCAAATTAGTGTTGTTCAAGTTTACAGTTTTCAATTCTTCAATAACTAAATGGAAGAAATTCTCATCAAAATTCTTTGTGTTTCTGTTTTAAAAAAATATATAAATATTTTTAAACCCTCAGATATCAATTTAAATTTTCAGCATTTTGATTAGTGAGTCGTGTAGATGCTTCTGATTTATATAAACTCGATAAAAGTTTTTGCCCTTTTGATATCGAGTCTGTCGATATTTACATTTTCTGCACAGGAAAAAAAAAGTGAGAATTATTATTATACTAGTCAACAGTTTCATTTCGTTGTTCACTCTTGTTTAATGCTGTGTGTGTGTTGTTGTTTCTCACTGCCATAATCTCAGTTTGTCTCATTTTATTTCCTGTGTGTGTGTGTGTTGTTTTCAGTGTTATAACTGTGAGGAGGAAGCCATGTACCACTGCTGCTGGAACACCTCGTACTGCTCCATCAAGTGTCAGCAGGAGCACTGGCACGCCGACCACAAACGAACCTGCCGCAGGAAGAGATGAACAAGCCCCGCCCCCTCTCACCCCTACACAGCACGCCGTTGGCTCACGCCGTCTCCTTCGCCTGTCAGTCAGTGTCTACAACACACACACACACACACTCACCCTCACACACACCTCTCTCCTGCTTCTCTACTTGCCTTCCTGAAAACTTTGTGGACCCGATGTTTTTCTGCGTGAGAAGAGCGATTTGCTCCCTTTTTTTTAATTTGGTTTTTATTTTGTTTCTATTATTTAATGTACCCATCGTATTGACTTTTCTTACTATATTGTTTTCCTTTTTTTTCTCTCTGAATCGTGAACAGGTTGCTTGAGAGCATGCCTCGAATGCAGAGTTATCATATGATTTTTTTTTTTTGTTCTTTACTGAAGTGCTAATTTTGAACTCGTGTCAGAGAATGTGTTATTTAAGTGTGTAGTAACAGATGAGCATTAACTGAATACATTTTATTACCTGAATTTTTTAAAGAATCACTTTTCTTACTGTAAATGCAACAAATACACACCGTCGATCTTACAAAAAAAAATGTAAACATGCCGTAAGTACTATCGCTGCGTTGAACTAGCTCTGCTTTCATAGAGAAAACTTATTTTAAAAAAAATGACAAAAAACTGCATAAGATATTGAATTGTGGATGACGTGGTTCATGGACGTTAATGTGTTTTGTTTTTTCCATGAAACTATTGCAGTGGATAGCACCTTTTATCATTTCTACCTAAAATTTTATTGTCCTCACGTCACTTATTGGGAACAGGGTCACGAGTTCGGCCTTAAAAGACGCCGACAAAAGAATCTTCCATGTATTGTTATTATAATTTAAATTATTATGCACATTTTGTTTGGAATAGACTGTAATTTTTATGAGTCAGATACTGAAAAAGTTTTTAATTTGTTCTAAATTGGAGAGGTGTATAGCAATCTTTCCTGAGCTGGATCTTAGAGAGGTTCCATGATTTGACAGTTTTTCTACTCATTTCTTTTTTCTTTTTTTTTTTGCACATTTCATTTTTTTAACAACCCAAATGCTTGTAATATTGCCAAAAAATCTGACATTTTGTTGAACCTACCTGAGAACATCTGGTGAGTGCTCCCTTCCCAGCTTTCCTAAAACCTTAAAAAAAAATGTATATTTTTCCGAGTGTCCTCAGTGTCATTTTTATCGTGATGTACACTCAAAACTCGTTCCCTCTCATTTTCCTTTTTTAACCTAAAGTGACTAGCTATGAGACTCTTTCACTGCTTATGCTGTAGTTGGTGATCAGTGCCTGTTTTTCTTTTCTCATACTCTTTCTCCCGGTGAGGCTACATGCATGTTGATAGTTTCATAGTTTGTCTTTTTTCATTCATTACGGTAAAATTAAAACAAAAAAAAAAGAGAGAGAGAGAGAGAAGACGAGATTCGCTGGTGTCTAATGAGCAGTAACGACGGATGGACCAATATAAAACATTATGCAAATGTGAATGATTAAATGAATCTTTTCTAAAGTTGTCGCGTGTCGATGGTGTTGTGTATACAGATGGTGCTTTGAGTTTGTTTTTTTTTTTCCAGTGCGGCAATAAAATTGCCAGTTTTTGATTTTATTTGACTTTCACTTTTAAAGTTTGTCGACCGTTTCCTCAGTTATGAAGATTGACTGAACGGAGGAAAATAATTCATTTACTCTGTACAGACGCGTTTTTGTTTTTTTTTTCTTTTTTAAGCACAAATCAGTTTGCGCTTCATTTAACATGTGGGAAAGTAAAGTACCGTAAATTTCCTCACAGTGGGCAAAATAGAGCTGAGGAGAAAACCAGGCTTTATTTTAGATTTTATTCGGTTTGTTAAAGGCCTGTGCCGTGTGCTGATTCCACGCTAATGACGAGCTACATATTAATGTACCATTAGGAAGTAATGCAGTACGTGAGCTAATGCACAGCTAATGTCTTCAGAATGCCAAATAAGAACAAAAAGACAAACAAAATGTTTTTAATACAAACTACGTGTAGGTTGCTCGCCTGTTTCCCTTTACCTGGAAGGCTTTTATTGTGAAATATGTACAGATTATGTTGGGTTTCATTAGCAGCAGCTTCTAGAATGAAGATGACGATGTTCTATATTTTTCTTTTTGTGCAACGATTCCCTGGAAAAGACCCAAACCAGCAGTGTGTTAGTTCAACACTCTGGAGCAAGCATCATTTCTCTGGGACTATTTTTAGCGGCGGATGAGTGTTTCTGAAAGCAGACTGGTGTGTGTGTGTGCGTGTGTGTGTGTCAGTGGAACAGTGTTTCTGGAAACAGTGGAGCTCTGTGGCTCAGAGGAATAAAACATATCAGGCTTTGGTTACACACGTAACACCGGTTGGTTTTGCTCTTTTCATGGGATTTGATGACAATAAGAAAAATCTTGAATATTATTATAGTGTGAGAACAGTCCACTGTCAGGGAATTCACAGTAACTTGTTTCCAGACTTCATCTCTAAAGTTTTTGCTCACTCGTCTCCGAGTCTTTGTTTTGAAATATAACGTGTTATTGTACAGTTCAGCTACTGTTTGACTCCTCTCTAATTATCCGCTGTGATTTATTTTTCTTGCTCACATTAATGTTCGACTTCTGGAAAACGTTCTCTCTCGTGTTTTACCACAGTTCTCCTCTGCGGGCTTTAAGGTCAAACATGCCGTCTTGTTCTTTGCATCATCATTGCACTACATGTAAATAAAATGTCCTGTCCATATCTCCTTCTTCTTACTAATATGTACATTGTAAATTAAATCACAGATCCGATTTCAGCTGTTCTCTTCTGTGTTCACAGCGACCTGGATGACTGCTAGTTCTAGTTTTGTACAATGTACAACTGTTACCGTATAAACTCGGGCTTCTGTTGTGACCGCGACACTCTGAGCGTTGTCATTTTTACTAACCGATTATTTCAATGTGGTGTTTTTTCACGCGTTGCTGAGAACCAACCAATAAACGCATGTTCTCCCAAACCGACACACCTGCAGAAGGCGACTCATGTTTTATGTTACATACGTGTGACCTGTGGGGGGCGCTGCCTCTCCCTCTCATTGTTTTTATATTCGTCCATCCAGCCGTAAAGGTTTCTTCCCCCTGTGTGGAAAAAAAAATGTGATGTCATTCCAGTTAGCATCTCTGGTTTTTAAGTGCATGAGTAAAGGTGTGTGCATCTACGGCTCCTTTTCTTATTTTGTTTTTGTTTTTTAAAGAAGACATATTTGCACTCCCTCAGAGTAATGCAATATGACAATGATGTTTTCGTATTTTTTGATTTTTCATATTTTCTTTTTATTTTTCTGGAACTTCAGTCGGGCTAAATCACATCTTTGAAGCTGTACATCGATCATGTTGTCGCCCATAACCAGACTTTTCTCTGTTCTTATTCCAGAGTACTATAAGTACATGATCCTGTGTGAGTACTAGTGGAACTCCTGCTCATACTTACAGAATTCTTTGTACTTTAAACTGGAATAATGTCATTTGTCACCTCCTGTAGGTCATGTTCTTCTGTTCATATGTAAACTATTAATCGTGGCTTAACATTTTCTATGCTCCTGACATTTTTTTCTTTTTTTTTTTTTATGCTTTAGCTAGCAATATGTATATAAATATATTCTATGTGCTAACATGGAGGAAATAAATGTATCAACAGTTTCCTGTGTTTCCATTTTTTGTTGTTGTCATTTAGTTTTTCTCACTGTCTGTTAACCTGTGTGATTTCAGTTCATGCAGATTGTTTTGGCTTAATTTGTCCAGGTTTTGTGATTTCTGTCATTTGGCTGAATATAAGTGGGTTTATGGTAACAGCACCATCTCTTTCCAGAATCAATATCCCGGTTACTCTGGATGATGAGTAAATGGAACTGTTTTCTGTTCCTATGAAAACCGTTGACAGCTGTAACCAGGAGACTGTTTCTGGAAAGACTGCTGAGGTTTTTAAATCTCAGAGACAGAAGTCTGAAGATTGGGACGAAGAAAAACCAAAACCATGTGCATGACAAGATGCCGCTGAAGGTAAGGCAGAGTTTTTCTTTCTCTTTTGAAATTTGGGTAAACGAGAATAAAAGTTATTTTGCTGGCGTTCATCAGCTACGTGTCCCATCAGAGTGACTTGATGCTCAGATGAAAATATTCCATTTTGTTGTTAGCTGCTGTTTTTTTTCATCTAAACTTCAGGAGGAAACGCTTTAAGTTCCACTATTTAGCATTTTACAAGTGCTACAGAAACATTTAATGAATTGTTTGTGACACACTACAGTTAATGCTTTGAATTAGAAGCAGATATAATTACATTTTTAATATATTTAATATATTTTAATATATATTGTCATTTATTATTTCTTCATACACCAGGCTCCAGTCACGGCTGCTCACAGGAGGAGTCGCAGGTGATGACAGACACAATGAGAACCTTAATCTGCTCATAACTTTATGAATACTATGTCACATGACACTCATTAAATGTCTCTATAATACAGGTCAATACTTGTAAAGAGGGGGACTTAAAGAAAAATGTTATGCTTCAACAAACTGTTACTGAATTACAGCTCAGTGTAAAGTAAGTGTTAATGATGAAGTCTTTTGCTAACACCACGCTGTACCTAGACGTGGCCTAAGGACGAGGTAGGACACACCAAAACTTTTTTATTGTCAAAATTGTTGAAATTATTTATTTAATTGAAAGACTTATGTCAACTCAAATAAGACATTTTTAAAACCTTAAAAAAAAGAAAACATACCGGGACACAAACATTTTGCTGAAAAAAAAGAAACAAACGGTGAAGAAAGTGCTTTTTCTTAAAAAATAAAAATAAAAGAAAGAAAAACATGTTGGAACTAGAACATTCTCAGCCAGAGACGAGAAGCATCAACCTTAGATCACGCTTCACAGACGGAGGGTCGTATATTTCTCTGGCCTGTGACCTCTGTGGTAAAACACCTTCACCTTCCGCTTCCTGTTTCAGTCTTTGTCCCTGTCGTGACATCACTGTAATGAGCCCTGATTGATCTGTCCATGTAAAAATATGAGGGATTTCTGACTGATATTTACAATAACAGCGGCTGCTCGCCGACCTGCCATTTCGAAGGTGTTGATGAGGATTCACCTTTTCCCAGCCGGAGGCGTTAAAACTAAAACAAGTCCAGTGCTGCTGTCGGCCTGTTTGAACTGAGGAGTTTCATTCCAGGAGCGAGAGTTTGGGGATTGACAGAGAGATTAGAACTGGCTGTCGTGAGAAATTCCTACTTATGACACTTAAAAGTTCAGTTTGTTCCCTAATAAACGTGATATATGAGAGATATAAGAGTTCTGACCCAACGTGAGGCAATTTTAGAAAAGAAACGCCAACTTCAGTTTCATCAAACCCAAATACCCTTGTTTTTCCAGGGCAGTGTTGTTGTAAGTCCCCCTGGTCACCACTGGAGGGCAGCAAAGGTCCTAAATTAGTTAGTGTGTCTTTAAAGGACGTAAGGTAAGTTTACAGAACTTGGTTAATTAGGAATTATTCCCTCAACCTGCATAAATCTTGCTCTTAATCTGCTTAGTTTTTATCTAAATTCAGTTATGCATGAAATACACAATCTGTTCCTCAAAATGAACAGTGTTGTGCCCTCAAATACACAATACACCAAACTGCTGTGCTGCTTTGGTTCAGAACTCTTCATACTGAAGCAGGAATGAAACTCTTCTTTGTCTTCTGATAGCTTTCCTTTTGACTGACTTAAACATTTCTGACCAACATGTAGATAAAAAAAAGCATCACGTGTAAAACCACTTCTGTCCGGGATGAATCCTTTAACTCATCTTCTGATATAATCTATAAATCATATATTTCTATTTTCCATAATAAGCTTGATGTGTCTGTTTCACTCAAGATAATACAATGCTTTTTTGTTTTTTTTTATATTAGCAAATATTCAAGAGCAAAACATTCTTGAACGTCTCGTCATATACTTCTAAAAGAGAAAGAAAATAAATTAAATCAGTTTCTTTTTGTACATACTTACATGATATGAATTTATGTGTTTGAAAATAAACGGCGTTAAAGGCTGCAGCTGTTTGGTTTATGAAAAGTAGCGCACTGACTTCCCGCTGAGACGGTTCAGAAAATAATGTTGAATAAAAATAAAAAAACCAAATCATCTGACAGGAAACAAACGGTTAGTACCTCATCGTAAAACGTGAAGGACAGCTGCGGTTCGCCCCCTCAGAAACATCATATCTCACACCTTTAATGGCTGAAAATATCACTTTGCCACTGTTTGTTTTGTTTTTGCGTAAATCTCCTTTTCAAAAAAAACATCAACTTTTTTTTAGAGGACATGTTAAAAACAAACGAAAGGAAAAAAAAACTTCAGCAAACACTTAACGGGAAAATATAAAATCAGCCAAATGTAGTGTTAAAATCCAGACTGTCCTCTTCTGCCTCTGCGCCGCACGGCAGTCGGCACAAACGGGAGGGAGGCGGCTGCACTTCTTCTCAGACAGAGAACAAATCTCACCCCTCTCAAACAGAAATCATGGCCTGAATGCTAAACTTAACCTAAATATAACTATATGATACTTAGCCTGGGATAAAGTGCTGCCTGAGAGACTAAAGTCAGGGCAAAAAGGTAAAAACGAATTCCTCCCCTTGTGCCGGAACCTCAGCCTCGGACTCTTATTTTGTTGTTTTCAGTCTCAGGAGCAGACAGTCTGCATCTTCCTTAATAACCCTTCATCCGCCTCCGTACGGGACACCAGGGGGCGCTACATGTTGTAAGCCACGTAGATGGGGTCCAGCTGGTCGGCCAGGAAGCCGTCGCGCAGGTGCATGCGCTGCTTCTCGCCGCGGGAGTTGATGGGGATGACGCCGATGTCGACCACCACCACCACGCCCACGATCAGGTAGTGCTCCTCCAGCACCACGTTGGTGACCAGGGGGACCAGGTCCAGGGCCTCCTGCTCCGAGCCGTCCAGCTCCACCACCACCACCAGCAGGTTGGTCCACGTGAACACGGCGCTGCAGGCACAGAAGAGGAACTCAGATCCATGGGACAGTCCAGAGGAGTTTATTTGTTTAATTATAAATCAATCAGTTTGTGTGTGTGGTAATGACGCGGCGCTATGACGTTAGCATGATGTCAGCACGTGTTGTGCTCCTCACCATTCTGTGATGCTCTTGTGCGTCCTGATGACGGAGGTCTCGATGTCGATGGGGTGGTAACGCATCCCCCTCAGCTCCATGGCCTCCTCCAGAGCACCGACCACGTACAGGGCGTCGTGACGTTCTGCGCGCGCACACACACACACACACACACGAACACACACCTCAGGTGATGGCTATTTAATCCAGATGGAGAATTCTCGTGTTAAAATGCCCTGAATGTGAGATCTAACAGCTTCATCAGTCACACACTGAACCGATCCGTCCACACATCCGATCCTTTCAGTCGCGTCCTTACCTCCGCTGGCGTCGGTGAGTTCGGTCCTGCGGAGGAAGCCCAGGTATCCGGTTCGAGCCCAGACGGTCTGCGTGTCTCCAAAGCTGAGTCTGGAGGTGAAGTGGTCCGACTGCAGCGCCTCGTCTCCATAGACGGTGAAGTAACCGCTGGCGTTGTGGCCGCTGTGCACCCAGATCTACAAACAGAGACCACATGGAGCAGGTGGAGCCACAGCTGAAGTTCAGCTTTGGGTTTACTGCTGTATTTACTGCTCCAGTACTACAGAAGTCCAGTGTGTTGAGGAGACAATAAAATCACCACTACAACAACTGTTTTCAGTTCATGGAGT
Source organism: Toxotes lorentzi (assembly GCA_037833715.1). Taxonomy (NCBI): domain Eukaryota; kingdom Metazoa; phylum Chordata; class Actinopteri; family Toxotidae; genus Toxotes; species Toxotes lorentzi. The sequence goes on from JBBMJY010000006.1 coordinate 21,033,159, forward strand.
TTCTTATGTTTATGAAATCTGAAAAGGAAAAAAATCCAAAGACAGGTCTTCCTGTTGCCTGTTTTAGTTTCGTATTTAATGAAACGGGGACAAACGTTTTATTTAACAAACTGCTTTAAATGATTAATTTATAACTATAATTGTTTAGAACGTAACTGTGTGATCCAACAAATTGTTTAAGGAGCTTTATGGAGTATTTCCTTAATTTGCCTCTCGTTTACTTATAATGTATATTTTTATTTTCTAAAATATTAAATATTTTCTGAAGATTGAAAAACAGTTTGATTTCATTCTTTTTTTCCATCAGATTAAAGTTTTACTAGCACCAGCCTCTGTTTATATTACCCGCTTCAGCCTTAGTCTTTATCTTGTGTGGGTGAACGCTGATTTGAGCCTAAAGTTCAGACAAACCTCTCCCAGATGTGACTCTCCCATTGGTCCCTTGGTCTCTGGGTTGGCGATGATGATTCGGACCCCTGGTAGGATCTGCTCAAAGACAGAGGAACCGGGTGAACCAGAGTCGGAAAACATCTGCATCCACGTTTGAACAATTTAAACTTTATTAAACCACACACACACACACAGAGACAAAAAAACAAAAACAAAAACAAAAAAACCCTCACCTTCCCAGACTCCATCAATGGCAGGCTGTGTGGTGACCCCCTCTCTACAAGTCTGACCCTGCGGAGCGAAAACAAAAGAGTTAGAGACAGAAAATTAATGTATGTAATGTAATAACATGTATGTGTGAACAAACTGTTTAATAAACAACAACACTCCAATAAAGAACCCGATCACTCAGTAAGATGGAACGGTGGTTTTACTTGTGGTTCGTGCTGTCCACCTGTGATCGGATCACCTGAGACGCCTGTTAATACCAGGTCTGAACGGGGCCTTAGTGTCGCTTGTGATCCAGGAGACGTGATGTGATGTGATGTGGCTCAGACTGGGTTAGGTGGGGTTTTAAAGCGCATCCTTCTCGGACTGGAAGTGTTCCGGAGAGAGTGGGGGAGGCTCTGAGGGTCGCTCTCACCCGGCCCGTTAAACTGACATGAGCTGAAATCATTTTTGTCTGTGAGAAACTTCCAGCCTCTGGTTATATTCAGACTTTTTACTCCGAGCCCGGAGAGAGGACTCTCAGCTGCAGAACGAGTCTCGCATCAGAATAAGAATCTTTTATTTATTCCGGGAGTGTTTGCTGAGAACCAGGATCGAAACCCCACGGGACCAAAAGCGTTGTGGGCACAGAATATCTAATAATGTCTGTGTGTGAAAGCATGGAAAACGGATTCCTTGTGGGATGAAGACTCTTCTGAAAACTGAGAACAAATAAAGCGATGTTATTTTATTATAGTTTATAGTTATGAGTTTATTTACGGACGGGCAGAGCTGGAGACTGGCGGCGTCCAGGGGACGACAGAAAACGAGCTCGGGACGAATTAAAGATTCTCCACGGGACGGAAGGGATTTTAGATTTGATTCTTTATGTATTGATTATGAAACTATTGCTCAAACTCGACCGCGGCGCCGATGTCAGCTTCCGGTTAGCAGCTTCCCGCTCGGCGCTTAGCGGGAAAGCCGAGGGAAGCTTCGCTCTCTGTGCGGTCATGCTGCGCCTCTAACGGCTCTCCAGGCGTGTTAGACATTTAAGGTGAAGCCCGGACACCTCCCAGGGAGGCTGGGGACTCTTTAGATTGCAGTCCAGATGTGTGACGCCGTTATTCTGTTTGTGAAAATGCAAAAATAGGAGGAAATTAAACTTCTTTTTTTTTTTCACTAGTCGCTGACTAGTGACGACAACGGAGCGCGTCTTCTCTTCTCACGCGTTACTATAGTTACCGTCACTCATGTTCCGGCATAACACCAGTAAATCTGTCCCCTCAGTGGACCTGGGAGATATGTTTTTATTTATTTATTTGTTTAATTGATTTTTTAGTCGTTGCATTAAAAGCCGCCGGCTGCTAGCTAATGTTACCTGCTAGCTAACGTTACAGGCGCTCACCTGGCTGCGCGCGTGTCTGTTCATCATCATCGTGCTCATTTGGTTTGAAGTTATCGGGCCATAAAAATGAACTGTCGCTGGGGACACAGAGGATGTGCAGCTGCTTTGGTCCAGTTAATAAACTTTGAATAAACTAGCGATCTGCTCAGCTCTGCAGCAGCGGGACGAGGCGTCAGGATTCCGGACTGCACATCGTGAACGCGGCCGGGATCAGAGCTGCACAGGAGGCCACAGAGAAGTCATTTCATCAGTACCTAACTGTATTCAAAGGCACAGTTCACACACACATTAGCATGTGGACATTACCATGTGCATGGTAACGACTTCTGAACGTTAACACGGACAAACCATGTCATCATCTGCCCAGGTAACGGGGGCGACTTCCGCCCAGTCCACAATACACTAGTCTTCCGGCACCTCCCACAGGTGGTGGGCCTGAGCCTGAGTCTCCTGTTCTACCTACTGAGCTAACCGGGCGGATAACACGGACAAGTTTAAAGATGAAAAGTGAAGATAATGTCTGACATGAACGGAAGTTTTTTTTTTTTCTCAGTGACAAGACAACAGATAACTCAAGGCGACTGTGTTTGGTTTAACTCACCTGTCGTGCCGGAGCGCTCTCATATCAACATACACCGTCGTGGGGTCGGGTCCCGATGTGCCCTGAGAAACACCAGGGACAGCGGGGTTAATGCTGCAGTGTCACACACCAAACTGCATGACAGGAGCACGTCTACAACACTACAGCTACTGCTGTTCCCACTGTGGATGCTGCTGTTCGTGCATTAGTGCTCACAGAGACGAGCTCTGGGTTTGAGTGAGGCCTGGGAACCCAAAACAATGTGGTGGATGATTTATGAAGCAAATCAGCAAAGGATTAAAGGTGGAAAACAAAGCTGTCCCAACATTAGGAGAAGTCCAACGAGAACACTTTCTAAAATGAGATTCTAGTCGACGTTGTCGTGCAAACAAAAAGCCACAAACTGAAGAAAGAAAAGAGGGGAGAGTGAAACCAAACCAGGGAAAAGAAAGATGGGAGAAAGGGGTGAAGGTGATTACATCCTGCTACATTAAACTCCTTAGTCTCTAATATTAACACATCTGCCCTGAAAAATAAATGCACATACAGAATCTATGAGAAATGCTGCAAACATGATTGACTCCTCACCAGTTTTATGTTGAAGGTCTTATTGATTGTGGGTGAGAGTGGAAATTTTGAAGAAAAATCAAGACAGAGAAAAAGAAAGATAAAGACCCCCATTCCAGCTTCTCTCTTCCTCCACCATCCCCCTCTTCTCTCTCAGAGGTGGTTCACAATAAAAAAAAAAATTTGGAGAGGGAAACTGTTCACAGAGCCCACCACCGGACACACAGCGGCATGCTGGGAGTCACAAGCCCACACACCCAGAGCACAAATGGCAGGTAGCGCTGTACGTACTATCGCAGACCCGGGATCAGTAAGTGTGTGAAAGGGATTTCATTATTTTTCTGGGATAATTTGATCTTGTCTAATAAGATGGAATCAAGACTTTGTCCCAATTCTTGGGCCTGATCCTCCAAAGTTCACATGTCAAGACATAATATTTTGAAAAAAACGTCCAAAAAGGCTATTGATTATTTATCTTATTTTCTGTGACATCTCCAAACTGCCTGTTTTGTCTAACAGTCTAAAACCCAAAGATATTCTCCCTACGATGATATGGAAAGCAGCAAATTCTCAAATTCCAGCCAGTGGAACGACTAAAAGTTGAAGCGTTTTTGCTCATTTTTCTGAATTAACTAACCAGATGATCAGACGATGGAGCTGCTGCAGAAAATGAAAACCTGAGCTGAAGACTAAATCCAAGACCTGGAAAACATTGAAACCATCAGGTGAGTCCTGGAATTTTTTTTGCATCCCTTGCTGCAATTGCAGCAAAGGCCGCCACGTATACAGTATTTCAGTATTCTCCCATTTTCCTCAGACTCTCTAAACTAAAATCAAAAGCCAGCTGATGAGTGATGTGCTGACAAGCAGTAGGGTGTGGGGGTGGTGGTTGTGATGGGGGTTGATGGTGGTTCCCTACCTGGTCGGCAAGCTTTCCCAGCCTGTGAGGCTACAGAAGCAAAGAGGGGCGGAGGAGGAAGAAAGTAAAAGGGGTAAGAGGAGGAAGGCAGGAAGGAGGGCGGAGACAAAACCAGGTATGAGATATGTGGGTGGAGTTATGCATAAAACAAGGAGGGAAGAGGAAGGAAAAACATCAAGATGGAAAACTCAAAGAAACAAAACAAGCAAATCAGAACGAAAAGCTTTTTCAGCCAAATGTTAGTTTGGTCATTTACAGCTGATAAAGAGTGATTGGTTAGTTTAGGTTGCAGAAAAATATTTCAACATACTGTCTGGTATTAGCTGCTTTACAGGAGAATTAGTGTACGTCGGCTGCGTTAATTCAAGTTATGAGTCATGCAGTTGGAATTACTGCTCCACATTGATGGATAAATGACTAAAAATCTGTGGTAATATTTAAAAACGTCTTTATACTGGCTTGGATTTTACAGTCTATAAAACACTCAGCAATATTCAAATGTAATAGAAACTCAGACAGTAACTTTGAATTATCCGGAGCAGATGAGAAGTCTTCATCATATTCCTCCTCAAACATTTCACTGGGCTTTAAGAACAGTGAAAAGAAAAATTCTGCAATGATCGGCTTGAAATGGAAGGATGACGCTGAACCTGAGAGACATACAGAGAGAAAGCTGAATGTCTCAGAAACTGGTTTGTCTGGATGAGAGAGAGTGGACAAAAAAAAAAGTTTTTTCTGACTGAGGCTGTTTTCTCTCTGGAGCCTGGAATCCCTGTAATCCCACAAATCTGTGGAGGAGTATTTATAAATACCTAAAAATGTATTTTTAACACTTCAAAGCCAAAAATGGGCTCAGGAGTTAAAAAATGGTTCAGATGAAAAACAAAGCTGTAAAGTTTCAATGCAGAACAACCACAGCTGCAGTTACTTGGCTTTGTCTCTTCAGCAGTGACGGCAGTGAACTGTAGGATATGAAAACCCATTTAAGGTTGTATTTGTGAGTCCTCCGTCCCTGAAAGCACCGATTCATCAGCCAAGACTTTTCCTCAGAGAACAGTTCATTCTCTACACATTCTGTAAGTGTTTTCCTGCTTTATCTCAACAAAACAGATTTATAAAAAACATGAATGCAGCCAGAACCAGATCCAAAAATTTACTGCAGATCCAACTTTTTACTGCAACTTTACTGGCCATCGTCCCCACAACTACACGAAGATATAAGTATAACAGAGGTAATATGTTTTTTACTGTAAATTAACTTTGAGGTCAAAAGACATTCAGCAAAATAAAAAATACCTGCTAACAGACAGCTCAACAAACAAAATAAAACAATCAGCTCGGGTCAACATCAGCTTATGCATCCCATGTGATACTGAATAAAAGCAGCACACCTTCCGTTTCATGTCTGCAGAGACATGAAACGGAAGCAGAGAAAACCAAGAGGAAAGAGGTGAAGGTGTGACTGACCTGCAGGCAGATGGCCAGGTTCACCCTGCAGCCGAAGGAAGTGCTGACCGCTCGAGGGTGGAGTCCCAGGTCCTTGAAGAGTTTGGAGAAGGACTGCGTCAGGGCTATCCTGGGACGCTCCTCGGCTACAACCACACAGGTCCTCACCCGAGACAGGTCCAAGCCTCGAGACTGAAGGGGACAATGAGAAGCTGTCAAATAACATTTTCAGAGTCTCAGGGGGATTCTTTTCTTGTTAGCTGTAAACTAAAAATCGCTTACCTTCAGCGAGTCGGTCTGCAGGCCCAGGCCTTTGGTGCAGAGCTCCATGACGCTGTAGGAGCAGAAAGTGTCGCGGACTTTGTACTGACTGACGGCAGACAGCCAGAGAGCCGGGTTCACCTCCAGCTCGGACGGAGGGATCAGGATGGACTGGTGACCTGAGTACACACTGCAGAGAGAAACCAGACTAGAAGAGTGGATACGGGCGGTCAGTGCTTCGGGATTCAAGCACTACTGAACTGAACTGAAATTAAGGAGGCAGAATGTTCACTGTGATTGACCATAAACCCACAGTAGGTTTTAACGTCTCAGCAAGTAGTTTTTTTTACTTAATGAGAAAAAAAACTGTTGCTGGAAATGAACCTGTGCACCTAATAACATGCACACAGGTCAAGAGTAAATCTCTCTGTTTAAAGAGTAACTTGTCACTAAGTCCAATTCAATTAATACATTCGATTAACATGGAAGTAGGCTGTTCTATTTTTGCCTTCACTGTAAATATAGGATGAATTATACAAGTCAATACTTACATAACTATAAGCAAACAGAAGCTCTCTTAGTTTATAGTTGGGCTGTCCACTTTATCCCCTTCCTGAATTCACACACAACTGCTTTTGCCTAACTTCATGTGTGTGCGCGCCGTACAGTATGTGTGTGTCTGACCTGCAAAGGCACCAGAGGACGAAGCCCAGGCCGCAGTACGGGTCCAGGCAGATGGCGACCTCTCTGGACGGGTAAAGCTCACACTGCAGCTTGATGGAGCGGCAGAAGGCACTGGTGGCTGTGTGAGACATCTGCAGCAGATGACACATATCACACACAAACCGTACAGCCATTATTATTATTTTTTTATTTTTTCAAAGGAAACTGTTTCATAAATGTTTCCGCTGCAACTGTTGGGAACAAATGGTTTTAGGTTACAAGGTGTCAAGACACTGCCCTTTGTTGTTCGTCACTGGAAAAACAGGGGGATTCTCATTGGTCCGTTTACTTTTTCAAGCACAAATAAGAAACAGAAAATTCAGTTTCTTCAGATTCACACACGTTGAAAATGAATTGGTGGCTAAAAATGATTGATTAATTAGAAATCCATGTCCACAGTCATTAAAACTGCTGTGAGGGGCCCTGCAGCTGCAGTAGTGGCTGGAGTGTCCTGGCTGCAGCGTTAATATTCCAGCACTGACTGATTTGCTCAGTAAGCACAGTGATTAAACATAATGGACGGGTAATTGAGCAGCACATGAGAAGATATGCTGGCATTGTTTCCTCCTGTTCTGCTTTGGCTGTGCTGCTGATGTGTGTGTGTTTCTCAAAGTGTTCATCAATGGCACCTTCATGGCGTCAGTTAAATGACGTAATCAGCAGCTGACGATGGAGTGAAATTCATCATTTCACATGTCTGTTTTTACGAAGTTATCTTGAACCATTTTTCCTGTTTACTCTGTAAACAGATTGAGAAAGAGCTTGAGTTTTCTTTCTGTTCTTGGTAAGCTAAACCATGAGAAAACGAAGTGATGACTGAGGGTTATTAAGTCAATTCAAGCGACTAATTCAAGACTTTACAGTCTATGAAAAAAACTAAATCCTGATGTAAAAGGCACTCAACAGAGTTTGAGGGTCAGAGCTCTCTTACAGAGCAGATGAATCTTCTCTGTCTGCTCTCTGTGAGCGTCTATGAGACGAGAGCTTAGAAACAGAAAGGGCTTCAACATGAATGGATCTGGGACCAGAAACAGGCAAAGGTTTAAGAAAAGAGGGCTTCAAGGGATTCAAGCACACACACATTCACACAGACACACACACACTCTTGCAGCAGATGAATAGTGGCAGAGAAACAATGAGCTGAGTACAGGATGCAGGTTTGTTTCACTGCAGCAGGAATCAAAGACTGCTTTAATCTTTAAAATGTCGCCACCATCTATTCGACTAACAGTTTGTTGACGTAACATTCAGGTGGGAGATTTCGACAGTGTCAGGAAATCCCACTGATTCTGACTCAAAATTACAACCCACTGGCTCATTTTCCATTTCTTCCCCCCAACTGGTTTACGAGTTTCAAGTGTTATCTCTTTCAAGTGTATTATGAAAGACTCAGCTCAGTGTGTGTGTGTGTGTGTTTACCTTGACTCCAGCGAGCATGCCGGTGGTGGAGACGCTGAAGTCCAGGTAGGCCAGGGTGTCGGGGTTGGACGGTTTATACAGCAGGGGAGGTTTCTTCTTTGGCAAATCGTCTAAAGAGAAAATCATCCCATCAACTGTGACTGAAACTTTCTGTACTTCCCAAACATCAGCTGTCACTTAAACAACGTGAGCTCCACCAGTTTAATGCGTTCGAGTTTCTGTAAATGGTCAAACTGGGATATAAAAAGTTTTCTTTGCCTTAATTTTAATAAAACTGTAGAAGGCTCAGAGAGGGAATGTACAACAAGCCTGTTCGCCAAAGTATTTGCACAATTCATGTGTATATCTACCTCTGTGAGAACCTGTGTATGTGCTTGTCTGTGTGTGTGTGTGTACCTGTGTCCAGGACAGGGGGCCAGGTCCGGACGTCCACGGCGGCCGAGGCTTCCTTCGACCTCAGCAGTTTAGAGATGAGCTGTGTGGTCATCACACACACCGAGCGACTCACCTGCACCAGACAGCACAGACAACTTAAACCAAGAGCAAGCGACAACAGAAACTCCACATCACACTACGACCACGTGTCGCCGACCACGTGTCGTCGACCACGTGTCGCCGACCACGTGTCGACCAACAGCATGGAAAAATGAGCAGGATTTTAAACTGCTCTTTGGAAAAAAACTAAAATAATTTCAGCTTCCTGTGAGATTTACAGCAGAGTAACACTCGCTCTGACCTCCTCCATCGACTCGTGCCAGCTCTCCAGAAAGATGAACGAGGCTCGTCATGATTCACGACTCACGCTCATTCATTCAACTCATTTTTCCAGACTGCTGGCTTTTTTCCTGCTTTCTGCAAGCTGCCGCCTCCTGTGCCCCCTCGCTCTGTCTTCCTCAGGTTTTATAAGTTGCAGTGGTTTCACTGCTCTGTGGCTGATCGACAGGAGGGGCTGCCCATCCTGTCCAGATGTGTCACCACATCATCTGATCAGTGAAGCTTAGATAAACAGGCTGGGAAAAGCAGACTGAACTAGACTGAACTGAACTGAACTGAACTGAAAAATGACTTTCCACCACTTATTAAAAAAAAAAAATCAGAAGAAGAATGAGCGAACACACACTTCCTTCCTAAGGCTGCACAAATTTTCCAAAGAGTCAGTGAAAGAAGATGTAATGCGTTTCCTCTTTGCACACATACTGGTTTGTGCACTTGCTTCCATTTCTTCCTCTAAATTAATGTATTTATAACAAAAAAAAACATTATTGTGCAGCATGAATGTTCCCCATTTCCTGATGACTGTTGATACTGTGGAGTTCTGCAGCCTCATCCTTTATTCAAACTATATTTTTCTATAACCATTTACTTTCGTGATATTCTGTCATTTCCATTCAGGATTTTAGCTCCACTTTCAGTTTCCTCTGCCGAGAACGAGTTAAACTTTGTTTTGTAATGTTTCATTCTAAAAATAGTTTCCACCCAAAATAAACATTGTAAGCTTTTCCTCCCGTTTACTGTGTCACTGTGAGGAACATGGTGACTAATTATGAAACTCAATCAGAGAATCACTGCAAGATTGAAGAAGAGGATTTTTCCCCTATACTGAACAGAATACAGGTGACAGGAAATGAGGGGAGAATGGAGGGGGGGGGCGCTTGACAGTTATTACCTCTACGATCATCTTGACGGTGGGCAGCGTGGTGGCAATGTTCTGCAGGTGAGGCGGTCGCACTGTGATCGGCACGCAGCCGGCGTAAAGGCAGCCGTAAAATGCCACGATGAGATCGATACCTGAGGGCAGAGGAGGAAGGAAGGAGGAAGGGTGATAGGGAAGGAAAGGAGGAGAGAGAGAGAGGGGAAAGGATAGGTGAGAAAACGTGAGGGGTGAGAAAAGAGGGAGGTAAAAGAAGGGGAAGGGAGGAAGAGGATTGGGAGAAAAAAAAGGTCACACAGACACGTTTACAGAGGTGAGGAGGTTAAATATCGAGCCGTGGACTCTGGAAATTAACTGAACGCTGCTTAAGACAATCTCCTCGTGTCGGGGAATTTGTCCTCTGTCCATCCTGCCGTGATGGACACCAGGACACACACAACTCTCTCCATTCTCTTTCATTCTCCCTGCGGCACTCTCTCTCTCTCCCTCTCTCTTTCCAATGTGACTGGACTCCCTGAGCGTCTTTGTCCATCCTCATTTAAAAACATCCAGAGCACACGAACACACAAACATCCAACACACACAAGGTCAAGGATCATTACAAAGGTCTGACACGTTTTACTTTCACTGCAGAGAGACAGTTTGAGGTCTTCTGTCACATCATGTCTTATTATTGTTCCAAAGTGACTCAGCTTTCAAATCAATCTTCACTTTCAATCACACTAATTTTCCTTATTTACAGTATGTGTGGTATTATGTATGTCATGTAAACCCATGTAGGCCATGCAATGCTGATAGTATGGCATGAAAACTGTTTTGGAAATTCATTCATTCATTCATTTATTCAACTGAAAGATAACTTGTCTAATATACACCTGTTAGACAGGCGGGTAAGAGGATCTGAGTTTACTGCTGGAATTCATGACAGTTAAAAAAAAACAGCAGCAAATCCACTGCAGTGATGAAGCATCAATCACTGAAGCTGCTTCATCCTCATCGGTGTTTACCTGGAGGGTAGACCAGTGCGACGTGGTCTCCGTCCTGCAGGTGGCCCCGTTCAGCCAGCATGGCGGCGATCTTCTCTGCTCTCTTATGCAGCTGAACACAAGTCAGAGAGCTGGCTATGGTACCCTGGAGGAGGACACACACACACACACACACACACACACACACACACACACACACACACACACACAATGATTGACAGGTTCAATCAGCAGTGTGTATCAGCAGATGTCATGTCGTATTTTCTGTTGCAGCATCTCGGTGCTGAACAGATGTAAACAAACCAGTGGATCATATTGCCATTATGCAAAGTAACACAACCGTCATACGGAGCCCGTTCACACACAATCTCATTCACAAACGGCCGCATCACTGTGATTTCTACTCTCTGTCACACCTGTCTCACTGAACAACATTCTTCCAGACAAACAAACTGTTGAATAAATATGCCATAAGTCATTTTTATCTCTTTCATTTTCTGTCAGTAGTGTTCAGAAAAACAACACAACAACACTAATAATATACAAGCAAATGTTGCCACATATGGAAAAGGATCCTGGTATTTTTTTTTTTTTTTTTTTTTTTTGCCTTGTTTATGACTCATTGAGAAAATCATACAAAAAGTTATAAACTGGATCCTTCAAAAGAAGTCAAAGTACGAGTAAATACAAACCGAGACTTTAATGAAATTCAAAGCATTCAGGCCTGTGTGTGCTGCTTGTGCATTAAAACTGGCCCTCGGCTGTCTCAAAATACGAAACAACGTCGTCCTGCAGAGCGTGTGTTAGCTGTGGGGTCTTACTCTGGAGTTGAGCAGTGTGTACAGGACGTGGTCTGGAGTGGTCTGGGCTCTCCACTGTAGCACCTCAGACAGGAAGAGGAACTGGAAGACACAAACAAAAATACAGAAACAGTCAGACTGAAGTGATGACACACAAACGCACATATTCATTTCTGGACACAGTATGCAGATAAAATCAAATGTGGTTAGCTTAGTGTCTTGCAGTGTTGGGGATGGACGCCGGAGACTGAGGGAAGGTAACGTGGCTTCATATTTTACAACAGCAGAGACAAGAAGAGGGAAAGTGAAATTAGAGATGGGAGGGAAGAACAAATCCAGAGAGAGAGAGAGAGAGAGAGAGAGAGAGTTTGTCTCTGGCCTCATGAATTTTTCAAGATCTGCTGCCAGTGAATTGCAGTGAGTGTAATTCATGCCTGTTGCGTTTTGCTCTGCCAGAGAAAGTCAGTTTTATTTGTGTGTGTGTGTGTGTGTGTGTGTGTGTGTGTGTGTGTGTGTGTGTGTGTGTGTTCATGCTGCCAGCCTGTTGCCACTTGTGACAGATGAGGATTCAGCTTTCAGAGTTTTAACCCACTGACCGCAAAGCAAATGGACTTCTGCTCAGCGGCGTCACGTTTGGAATCAGGATGAACCTGATTTGTACTGCAAACTTCACAGGCTGCCACGAGACTGAGGCACGACTGCAGCAACCGTCTGGACTCGTGTGAAGAAATCAGAGCATTCATAATCAGATTTCAGCGTCGATGTTATATTTACTGTTACTCTGTTCTGTGGAGAGTTTGTTCACGATGTTTAACTTCTTTACTGGCACTTTTTTCTATATCAAACGACTTCCTGTGTCTTTCTGTCTTCAAGAGAAAAAATATCAGAGTGATGAGAATTACAGCACAAAATGAAATGAGGTTAAAGTTAGTGATAAATACAAAATCTGAATAAATGCTAGAGATTCTTCCCTTGTTGCAAACCTTAGACAACGTTTGATAATAATGTCAGTGAGCTGTGTTTATAAATGTAATGAGGAAGGGGGGATTGTTCATTAATTCATTTTACAGACAAAATAACTACTCGATTAATCTAGAAAATAATCTGCAGCTTAATCGATAAATAATCATTAGCTACATTCCTAAAGAAAAGAAATGAGTGCTATGTCAGTAATGACTCCAGAACTGAACCCAGAAGGCAGATTTTTCAGGCTACTACACAAATAAAACACAATGTTTGTGACAGTATTACCAAAATTTCTGGTGCTCACATGTTAGCAAACAGTTTCCTGTTTATACGTCCAGAGACACAGTTCATAATTCACAGGTCATTCGGAGACATGTCTGTGTCCTAAGTCCAATATTCACTCTTTTAACTCTGGTTTGGTCTCCCTCAACTCCTGATGGAAACTTCTTCTTCTCTTTAGATACTTAATGCTTCGCTTTCTTCACCAGCTAGCTGCAAACCTGACAGGCCCTCAGTCTGATGCAGGGCAGGTTTGGTGAAAACAGCTGCTGCTGCTGCTGCTGCTGCAAACAAAGGTCAATACAATAATCCATCAAATCCGAGGGTAACTGCACGTTATGTAGTCACTGGATCCATCGTTCATTACTGAACTGCAGCTTTAAGTGATGGTACGAGGTCACAGTTTGGTCCCTCCACATACAGACTGAAGTTTAAAGAATACAAACATTGTGTGATCTCTGCACTGTGTGTTTTATATGAGCTGTCACAAAGACTAATGTTTCTGTCGTGATTGTTAATTTCAGTGATTCTGTTGCACGGGAACTCTTTAAGTGGTGTATGTAACCGACAGCGTTCTTCGGCTCCTCGCCATCCTAAGCTTCCTGTTTCGCCGCTCAGGCCCGTGTAGTCCACCCCCAGAGTCTGGCTGACGAAACGCCCTCTCATCTACTCACCACCAGCTTCATGCATCACAAATCTCTGGGGGTAAAAAGATTTAACGGAGGTTTTTCGCCCTCGATGAAAACATCACTCAGCTTGTTGGCTCGACTCTGAGCTTTCATAAAACTTTCATTACAGCAAATGAAAGTCTGCTTCCTTTCCAGTTCCCTCAGCTTCCTGCCTCGTACAGCAACATAACTAAGTTATAATCCTAAACGACTTAGAGCTCCGTGACTGCACACGAGCCAACAATGTCAGTGCTTCCTCAACACACGGGATCACGGATGACCCCCAGAACGTGGAACATGTGATAAACACTCGTCCTGTTCATGTTCTAAAATATTTACTAATTATAATTTATATTTAAACACATGCAAAATGTTTCACAACCAAAATAAGAGTTCTCTAAAGGCCAGCGTGGAATGGTATTTCAGACTTAACTCATAGGTTTCAGCCATCAACACAATCACACTTACGTTGGTGAGATGCATTTTATGTAAGAGATACTGTGACCCTCAGGTAAACCTCCAGAGCTCGACTGAAGCCTGAGATAGAATAAACTGGAACTTGAATGCAGATAAAAACCACGTTATCTCAGTGGGAGAGGACCAGCATGCTAAACGCCAACACAAAGAGCCTCTGTCTGCAGTGTGTGTGTGTGTGTGTGTGTGTGTGTTCGTGTTAAATTCCAGGCTGTAGATAGGGATCTGGTCTCATATAAGAGAATTCTATCAGTTTGTGAGCACTGGTGTTGGTGAAGTCTGCAGCTCTGGTGTATTGGTTGTCATTATCAGGTGCGATGATCGTTTCAGTGAAACCCAACACGGTCACCTGGCAGACGCAGAACTTTACGTCGCTTAAATTCACATGGATAAAAGAGCTCAAACATGGCAGCAGCATCAACTGGATCATGTTGACTAGGAAACCATAAAACTGACATTGAACCACGGGGAGTGTATTTAATCACACGTCTCCACCTCTGCAAGCCTCACAAGCTCAAAAGAAAATGTTTTCTGCTCCACGGTTTATTTAGAAAAAGATGTGACAGAATTTCACATTTGCAGAACAGAAATCATCTTTTCCAAATGAGAAAACTTAAATCAAAAACCAGTGACACTTTAGTGAGCGTCCGTAGCTAAACTGCAGGTAGCTGGAGTCTCAGTTCTTCCACTTCATTCTCCATATGCTCCAGACACAAAACACACATGTCATGTCTTTCTTTGGGCATGAAATGTAATCAGCTAAGCTAAAGAGGCTTTAGGAAGTCAGGTGAGACAAAGTCTGCACATCAAGCAGGTTGTGGCAGATGAACAAGATGACGAACATGATCGAGTCTTATTTTCCAGCTGTAGACAGATGCTGCTTTATGGGAACTGAAGTAAGAAAACAGTAATTTTTCATTAACTGAACAACTATTCCAGAAGTGAAACCCCCGACCACACAGGCTGATCTGGCCCCGGTGCGAGAGTTCAACAGTGTAAATGTTTAACAGAGTTAAATCAACCTTCCCTGGATAAACATCGGAGGTGGAATCTGAGAAGACGCTCAGAGTAAATCACATTTCACTGGTGAGATTACACACACTGATACACACACTGAACATTTCAGTAAACAAAGGAGCAACTGCAAAAAAGCCAAATGAGCCAAAAGAGCTCATTCACACACAGGGGCTTGGTTTTCAGGGGTGGGGGGGGTTCCTCAGAAATGTGATGTTATGCGAGCAGTGATGGATGAATGAACAGAGAGATGAAGGGATGAGCCAATGGATGTGTTGATGAAGCAGCACAGTAAGACTAAGCATAAAATCTCAGCTCCTGATTAACATTCACACAGATTCACCAGCAGCCAGATCCAGCATTTTCATACAAAACCCCCAAAGCACAAATCTAACTTAGAACAAAGTTTACCCTCCTCACCCGGTGACAAACGAGGAATTAAAGCAAATTCACAATCATTCCCAAATCACAAAGTCGTTTAGCGGGGAAACTGACCCTCTGCATCATCTGCACAGAGAAATTACCAAAGAAATAAAGAGCAAACATGACGCTCTGCACAAATGAAGCAGTCAGAGCCGACTATTACCGATACGATCTTCCGGTTTGGACCTGTAATTACAGCATGAAGCCTCAGGACTACTCGTTTCATTTCAGCTGGATTTTGAAAATTTTGAGATTTGTCAGAATTTGATTAGCAAACCAAACTGAGGATAACAACTCAGTGTCTGTATTCAGATAGAACAGATAGAACATGACACCAGGACTGTAGCTGGTGATTGAATGAGGAGACAGAATCCTCTGCATTTGCTAACTCTGATGCTGCTGCTTCTCAACATTATCAATGTCCTGGAGTCCTGAGGCCTCCTGGAGTCCATGCTGGTTGCCTAGCAGCCGTATAATGATGACAGGGCACCAGGGAGTCATTGTGACCCGGCACATAACCTCTGTAGTCTTAATGCTAAGCTAAGCTAAGCTAACCGAATGCACCCTAAATCACTTTATAAGACTTACAGCGTCAGAGATTCTCTGTTCCAGTACCTGCCCTGACAACAACGTTTTCTGGGGAGCCAGAAGTTTAGTTCATCAGCGTCTGTTCATTCACGTCCAAACAAACAACAGGACCAGCAGCATGCTGTGAGTGTGGCTGATGGCGGTTCAGGCTGCTGCGGCCGCGCCGGTCGGTGGTTGTTTGTCTCTTCTCATTACCGTCTACAGAATGTGTGCAGCCGCTGGCTGCCTGACACGGAAAATCAGTCCTGTCAGTAACACACACTGCCTGTTGCTCTCCATCACTCCTGGTCTGGCTTCTGGTTTTTGCTCTTATATTATTCTTTCCTGTTTTTTTTTCTATTTCTTATTTTCAAGTCTCTGGTTCTTTGTCTTTGTTTCTTCACTGACCTTCTGTTTCCTGTCGTTCTGTTATTGGCATCAGCAGTGATACCAAATCATCTAAACATACTCCACTTGTTCTCTAACTTTCTTCGCCATCATCTGCTGGCGTCACACTTTGCGTTACTCTGACCTTCATCTGTAGATTCAGGAAAAAGGTGATGAACTAAAGCAACACACAAAACAGCCAAATGACGACGATGTGATATGATGAGATGAAAATGTGAAACGTCAACTGCAGCACCGAGTGTAGATCAACTGATCGAAAAGAAACGATCCAAACGAACAAAAAGACACGTGAGAAGTGTGAACATGGACGAAAGGATGTGTGTGTGTGAGATCTTTAGGATGATGATGATGATGAAGATGAAAACCAGCAGACCCCCTCTCACACACACCTTCCTTGCCTGGTCATTGTCTTCGATCTGACCCAGATCCCTGCCGCTGGCCTGAGCGATCCTCTTCCCTGACACCAGATTCCCGACCATCACAGACGCAGGGCCGATCTCTGAGGAAGACGAGGAGGAAGATATGAGACGAGCACAGGCAGCGTCTTTCTCTGAGCACAGATTTCATTCGTTTATGACCAAGCACAACCTCACCGAGTTTCTTTAGTTTAACTCTGAACCAAACTCCAGGACGTGTTCCTAGAATTAAAAGTCCATCCCCGTGTCGCCACACCATCACATGCCCACACTCACACTCTACCTGGTTGTTTCTGCCGGGGTTTGGGCAGGTTGGTGACGCAGGTGTGCGGACACATGAGCACGTTGCAGGGGTGCAGCGCCCCCTCCAGGAAGAGCTGCTTGGTCTCCGACAGGTGGATGCCACCCAGGGGAGTCTTGGGCAGAGTGTTGGACGGCACCAGTGCCAGGCAGTACACCCCGACCTGGTGGATACCGTCAATCGCCTGGAAAGTTGACATGTGTTACAGGAAATACTTTTTAAGACTCCTACAGCTGCAGTTACACTATCAGTGCCTCATCATTCATGAATTATTGATCAATTCGTATTAAATTAATATCTTAATATTAAGATATGGATTCAATTAACATAAATCTCTTTATGTAAAAGCAGTCAGTTCTTCATCTACAGTATTTTTTTAATATTTAAAGATAAAGAGCCCGAGGGCCCCCTGCACACAACCTTCCCACGTGCCGTCTCATAATGTTACGTCACATCGTGTCATCTCAGCCTCTATTAAAAACGCTGACTGTGTCTTTAACCAGACGAGCTAAATGAGAAAACTGCCAGGCGGCATCTGTTATGGCGAAGGCATAAAGAGATTTGGTTTTACTGCAGCTGTAAAAATGCAGACGGCTTTTATGGTTTCACCACAGTCTCAGCTCCGGCTTAGAGAGATCGCGAGGTTGGACTGAGATTTTATCTGCACAGAATGAATGTCAGCAGAGTATCATACACTGTGTGTGTGTGTGTGTGTGTGTGTGTGTGTGTGTGTGTGTGTGTGCGTGTGTAGATCTGACAGAAATGTGGTGTGAAGGATTGTGTGTGTGAGCTGTTTGGTCTCTTTTTGATGAGGCCTGTTAAAATGTGTCTGAGCTGATCTCATGAAAAGACCAGGAGGAGGAATTAATGCGTTTATCGGGATGGATTGATCCACATTTGGTGCTCTGGTGAGGTTTCGGCTCACGGATGTGTTTTTAATATTTTTACCTGCAGAACTCGGCTCATCCACTGGAAGCTGTCCTCCTCTGTGGAGTCAGGCCGCTGCTCAGCCACGACCACGATCCTCTCATCATGAAGCACCGTGATGGAGAACACTGCTATCCTGCAACACACACACACACACACACACACACACACACACACACACACACATACCTGCTCTGAGCTCTGAGGACCAAAGATGGACACCACGAAAACAAAGCTGTTTCTCAGGGACCGATGCTGCAGCAACCGCTCACCTGCCCCTGTAGACAAACTTCATGGGCTCCACAGCGAGCGCCGTGGCCACGATGTCGTCAGCATTGTGCCGACGTCCCCCGACCACCATCAGGCCGTCCATCTTCCCTGCCACAAAGATCAGACCTGCAGGTCCGATGAAACCCAACAGGCCGGTCCTGGTGAAGGGAAACTCACTGACGGGAGCCCCGTTGTTGGACATCGGGAACACCTGAGGGGGAGAATGTAGTTTTTGAGCATTTTAACAGACAGGAAAGTAAGAAAAGTGAAACTGTAAAAAACTGCACTGACAAACGCATTCACCTCAAAGGTGTTCTTGGTCATGCCAGCCAAGCCATAATAGGAGGTTCCCGTGGCGACAGTACAAACACACAACTCTCCGATCTCGTCGGTTTTACAGAGCTGAGGAACGCCCTCTGGCTTCACCACGCACATCAGGGCTACCGACAGAGAGAGAGACGGACAGAAGGACGACGAGAAAGATTAAACTCGTGGACCCTCAGCAGTAAAACTCCTCTCACTGCAGTGAACGTGGTGAAATCAGTGACAGAGATACACAAAGGAAAACTCTGACATTATTTGCTTGTTCACTTTGCTGCAGGAGTTAGATGAGGAGATCCATCAGACTCAATCTTCAGATTTTCAGACAGGTTGAAAAAGAAAAGGAAGGACAAGAAAAAAGAAACGAAGAGAGAGAGAAAAGGACGGAGGGATAAAAAGAACAAAAAAGTCTAGATCAGTGTGGGAAAGAGATAAATGTGGTAAGGAGGAAGTTAAGACTCAAAGGAAGAAAGAAGGAAAAGACAGCAGAGCCTGGAACAGGTTGAGTAAATTCTTCAACTGTTTTTTCATGAAGTTTTAAAGTCATTTTGGCACGAAGCTGAAACAAAGCTGTTTCCTTCAACGTCGGTCAACTGTTTGGATTTTTACCGACAGCAGCGACATTTATTTTGTCCTGAATATAAATTATTCATCTACAAAGCAACAAATAACTCCAGCTCCAAATATACTGAGGAAACTAAGCTTGAGTAGAGTGAGGATCAGGTCTGTCTCACCTCCGGGCATGACGGAGCCGACATCCTGCAGCGTGAGGACCGACAGCTTCTCCTCTGAGTCGACCCGGATCACGCCGTGACTCAGACCCTGCATGGACAACACGCCGCGGCCAGGAGGGGTGCTGCCCTCCTCCACCGGCCTGCAGGGGCGGGCATCAGACAGCCAATCAGATGACGCGGAGGGAAATGAAGTATGTTCATCATGAGTCAGTGCTCTTGTCATTTTATCTTTTTGAGAACAGACTGGCGTTTTTAGGCCGTGAGAATGAGGACATTTCCCAAAGAGGAGAAAACTCTGAAAACTGTGGACATTTTTAGGAAAGTGAGGACATTTTCTGAATGAGAGGGCAACTTTACAAAGTCAATGTGTTTTCTTTTTTATTATTTTTCTGGAAAGTGTGGACATTCTGAGGATATTTTTGGAAAACAAGGACAAAGTGGAAAATGGAGACATTTTTGGAAATTTAGACTTTAGAAAGTTACGATCTATTTGGAAACGTGCTATTTATTAGCCTGTGTGTGGCACACACACACACACACACACACACACACACACACACACACACACACACACACACACACACACGGCTTTTACAGTGTTGTAATTAAGATCATAAAGCAGAGATTAGAGCCAACGTGAACGACAGCTGCTCTGGTTTGACTGTAATGTGGAGTTTACATGTTGAACTACAGCGTAGACGATGAAAGAGGATTAGAGGTTGTAAGTTAAATGTTTCAAAAGCCACAAGACTGTGAAGTCGGGACTTTAAATGAGTTAAAATAAGACCAGGATGTAGAGGAAGGACTAAAAAAAGAGGATAAGGGTTCATACGTGTGAAATGACTGTAGGATGAACTAATTCTGTTTATGTGTCTGGTGATGTTCAACATATGTGCTCACAACTGAAAAAACACATATGTTTAAAAAAAAAGACGCATACATGTGGAAAATCTGCCTCTGGCATGTGTGTGAGTGAGTGTACCTCCGTATAGCTACAGTGAGCGCCTCGGGGGAGCTGGCGCAGGGACAGATCACCTCCGGCCTCAAACCTTTAGTCTGGAAGACGTTGAGGAAGGCGTCGCAGGATGAAATCGACCCTGAGAGAGAGACAGTGAAAACCTCAGCGCCTTTTTCATGTGCAGTTCAGCAAGTAGCAAACTGGAAGCAGCTCACTGTGGTGGTGTGATCAAACATCCGCCTGATCTAAAGTCAGCGATTTAATTAGGTATTCCTAGTTCTGTTAGTAGACTTCCATTATGAATGATGGTGATGAATTCATTATGCCACGTGTCACATTACATAAACAGTACAAAACAAAACAACAACAACAAAACAATCCAAATCTGCATCATTGTGTTGGTGTGGTATTCATGGGTCCCAGAGGATGAACCCTTCATGGGCGTTAGTACAGCGCCCTCCACAGAGCAAGCTACGTTTTTAGAGTGTGTGTTCTTACAGGGATTTGAACCGTCGGCCACCACCAGCATACGCAGGGAGCTCAGGTTGATGTCTCGCTGGTCCCGATGGGCCACCAGAGCCCAGTGCATGTCCCGCGACTTCACACACGCCACTTTGGCTACACAAAAAAACACAACGTCACACACATACAGTATTTACACACATTACGTTACTGCAAGTTACAAAATCAGCTACTTAAAAATGTGTGTTATTGCTGGAAAAGCTCAGTGTGTTTCAGTGTATGTTAAAGTTCTTCCTGGTGGCACATTATAGGACAGGACATGTGTAAATGCAGTAGTTTTGCAGTAGTGATTAGTATTTTGATCCGGTTTGTTATATTACCTTTGTACTGACAGACTTTTTGGATCCAGGACAGAGGGTTGACCTTCATGAGGGCGTAGGGAATACTGATGACATGCATCATATTCATCACACTCTGACACAGACAGAGAGAGAAAGACGGAGAAAATTACACAGAGATGCTTCAAGAGAACGTGTTTTTGTAAAGTAGAATATTGGAATATGACAGTAACATAGACCGAAAGGTTTTTATTTCAGCACTCAACGCTACACGTACAATTTAAATTAGTTTTGATGTTGCATTAAAAGAACAAAAACAATGTAATAACAGTTTGTTGAACTTCCTTATTATTATTTATTATGGGTTTTTCCTTACAGTCAGGACGGCGTGCCACAGTCCCACATCCTTCTTGAAGTCTAATACATTCACTAGGGTCTCAGCTGGAGTACGAGAGAGAGAGACGCGAACGTTAACGTCAAATTCAGAGAGACAACACTTCGAACTGGAAGTGAAAATGTGTGTGTGTGTGTGTGTGTGTGTGTTACCTTCTGTGTATGCGCAGGACTGTGTGAGGGCCTGGCAGTGTGTGAGCATGGCTATCCTCATCACCGTCACACCCAGGACGCTGCCGTCCTTACAGGTTTTATACTGCACAAACGGAGACGTACGATTTATCAACATTCATAAAGTTTCAGATTATTTTTATAAAATCTTTTGATTGACAGCACATCTCAGCTGTCAGTCAACCGTGCGACTATAAAAACAAGAAGCCACCTTGAGACACTGATAACAATACTAATATATTTCAGAGGCATGAAGCAGCTGTAGAAACACTGACTGATGGACCTAAGGTTCATTTTTACTGAGTTCCCAAAACCGAAATGACGTCTGAGTGCTGTGGAGTCGACAGTAATCTATGACATTCTTTCCAAAATAAGTCTTCCTGCCTGACAAAACAACTGCTGGCATGAAAATGAAACACATTATGGGCGCTGCTGTTGAAGTCATGAATCATATCGATTGACTTTCAAAAAACAAACAAAAAAAAGTCTTAGTGAAAAAAGACAAAGAGCCACAGTAACGTCCGTCTCCACTGTCTGCGACGCGGCTTCTGTTAAAAACAAAAAGCCGATCGTTTTTAAATCATCCTTCTTCTTTCATTATCTTCCTCTCAGCCTTTTTCAACCTACGGTACAATCAAGACGTTTCATTTTGCTGCTGGACTGCTTAAAGGGACGTTAGGTAAATTCAAATCAGTCAGAGGGATTATAGACCTGACCTGCAGCCGGCAGGAGGAACGGTGAAGCATCCACTCAGCTGTGGTGTGATTCTAATCCAGACGACATGTAGCACCATTGATTTCCATTCACGGGACAGTAATAACCAAGACTACACGAGTGGAAATGTTTTGGTGACCCATGCTTCAGTGTTTGAATCAGTGTGTGTGTGTGTGTGTGTGTGTGTGTGTGTTACCTCGATGTAGGCAGTGTCTTGGTTGGCGTCCTTGATGTGTGGGAACCAGTCTCGGGGCGGTTTGGAGAGGTGTTTGGACTCAGTGACGAACCACAGCACCTTGGGCCAGCCTGAGCACACAGGGACACAAAATAAACCTCCATCAATGCCTCCACTGTTATAGTTTGAGCTTTCCTCCTGATTTACCTGTTACACCCCATTTAGACTGGATTGGGACTGGTCCAAAATTTCTGATTAGTACCAGAACTGGATTTGGATTGGGATAACGCATCAAGTGTGTGATCATACGAAAGAAAAAAGTTATGTGTAAGTGCAGTTTTTCTTTTTTTGTCTTTTTTTTCAGTGTGTTAATTTAGGTCCACATGGCCAAGTTTTAAATTACATTACATCCATTACATTTGGCAAAGACTTTGATCAAAGCATTTTATATTTGGGGGCCATCTGTGCTACAGAAACCCCAGTTAAAAGTATCCTGTGAACAAAAATCACAAGATGTTTTTCTCCAGGTTTGTTATTAACACGACAACATGCAGGTGGTCAAGCAGAGCAGCAGCAGAGCAGCCGAACATGAGTGAATGGAAAGTCCGGAGCTTGTGAGAGCTGATGATGTCTGGATTAATGCTGCTGTTCCTGCTGAGCAGCGAGACAGAAGAAACAATCAGCCATGTGAATGAGATGAGTTTAAAGCCTGCTGATCAATAAGAGGAGCACTCCACCTTAATGAGCCACACACACACACACACACACACACACTCCTGAATCCATGCTGAGTGAAGAGCAGTAAGTCTGGCGGCATCATGTTGCTATTTATACATCCATTACTGAAAAGCAAACAGTTGTTATTAATCACCAGGAGATTCTCTCTCTCTCTCTCTATTCAGTGCTAATGTCTCTCTATTCTCCATCCATCCTGTGTCTCCTTCCATCCGCCCTTTTTCTCTCCTCCGTCTTGTCGGTTGTTTTCTATCGATTGGCATTACCGCTTCACTGACTCCCTCTCTCCTTCTCTCTCTCCGTCTGTTCCTCCTCTCTTTCTCACTGTCTCTCTATCATCCTGTCATCCATTACTCAGCCAGCTGTCTGCTGCCATCAGTCTGTCCATTCATCCCACAGGAAAGCTGCACGGAAACAAGAGAGGCACGGCCATACTCTGACCTCTGACCTCTGACCATGTGTGTGTACGGGTGTGTGTTCATAACAGTCTCTCCAGTCCATTATTTCTTGTCAGTTTTATTCTAATATTACAGATTTTTACAGATCTTGCTGTGTTTTTAAATTAATTTCTTCACCTTACTGCAGGCACAGCTCTTTGAATTGCCTTCTTGTCTGAAAGATGATATACAAATAAAGCTGCCTTTCCCAGAGTTCATTGGATTCTACATAACTTAAAAATGATTGCTCTTTTCTGGGGAGCTCCAGGATTACTCGCCATAAATAAACAGAACAGAACAGAACAAAGTATTCAGAACAGAATAAAGTTGTTAAAGTAACTAAAGTTGATCTTTTTTCTTTTACATTTTTTTCACATACTGACTGAGCATATCCTCTTCTAACTGTAAATATGTGGGGTTATATGTGGAGCAGATGACCTGACGCTGACCTGAGTTAACAGAGCTGTAACACAGAGTTACACTGACGGGGGTTCAGACAATGTTTTGGTGGTTTGAGGCACCGGAGCATTGTTGAATGAACATGTGCACTGCAGATTTGGAAATGGGAGTCCTTCAGGTCTTAAGTCACTTTCTGCCCAACAGTAACAATAAGGTTTCGAGGGGTTTGTGTTCAGTTCATGTGATTATCATATGTTCACTAACACACGAGCACAAACGTGCTGAAAACTCCATGTTTCCACAGGTAATTTTCCAGGTGAAAAGGAAATTTCCACTCATACTGGGAACTCGCTTCTGGATATATAACACCGGTGCCTGTATGATGAACATAGGTTTGTGTGTGCGTGTGTTGAATATACTCCACACTGATACGTGCACAGGTGTAGTACATGTGTGTTTATTTATGTCAGACCTTTGAACTGTGGGATCTCTCCAGTGGGACTCTTGGGTAACCCTTTATGACAGGCGTCGCTGGTCAGAGCCACCGTCACTCCACAGCTCCCCAACAGAAATCCAATCTGCTGACTGCCGGCGTCCTGTAGAGAGACAGATGGATTAACTGTGATTAATCAGCTGGGCTGTAATTAATCAATACGTGTTTGACCTGACCCTTATATATTTAATAGTGTAAGCACAGGATTTGTTACTACACATCATAACAAAGTGTTTCTGCATAAATGACTGATACCTTTTCAGAGAAATTATTATTATAGTTTGTTCAACCAAAACTCCAGGAGTTGGTTAGAAACGAACCAAGAGAGGAGGGCAGCTTTACACATGACCTATATATAACTGCATCATTTGATTCTCATCTGCCAGATATTTGATGTGTTCTGCTCTCTAATGTTGACGTATTGCTCTTTTCTAGCTTTCCGTGATTTACTGTTCTAGTCAGATGAAAATACGTCACTTTAATCTAAAACACATGAAACTGTAAAAGTGGAATTCTTCTCTTTGTAGCCAGGATTTTATGGGGATGAATTAAATGAAAATGACTTTATACAGCAGAAGGTTGAGGAGTTTTCTTCAGTGAAACAGCACAGCTCCGCAAGGATGGTTTTGGTAAAGACGTCATGTTCTAAGGGACCTGGTTTATTGACCAAAGTTCAAAGGTGAAATTTTACGGACTATGAACGCAGACTGGTCTACAGTGTAGGTGATGCAGAATATAACTGCAGAAATAACTGGGGTGTAATTAAGGAGATACAGTATTCACTAAAAGGAAGGAAGAGCACATTTTATTCATTTTAGGAAGGTTACAGTCTCCTCGCTCCACAGATCGGACGTCTCCATCTGAAGCTTTTGTTTTGTATGATGCCTTTGCAGAGTCTGTTTCCATTGCACTTTGCTGTTGCTTTGTTAAAAACCCTTTTCCTGCTATATTTTTATTATTTTTTGTTGTTGTTTTATGAACAGGTTGAAAGAAATCCAGTTAATAAGAAGAAAAATAAGTTGAAAGAGTTTGAGGTCCTTTTTTGCTCCCATTCATTTATCTATATGTGTATAATTATCTATTCTTTATTTAGATATGCATCAGTTTTGAAAGTTACTTACATGAATTATTACGAAAGAACAGAAATAAATTCTATCAAAAAATCTTTTTCACAAGGCTGAAATTCACAAAGCCACACTCAGACCTCCTGATTGTTCCCAGAGGACGTTACAGTGCACGGTGACAGCCAATCCAAACTGTGACTCAGATAAACCTGCAGCAGCAGCAGCAGCAGCAGCAGCAGAGAAGTTTCTTCAGAGACATTTGGCTCTGATTACACCTCAGCGGGGCTCAGTGTCCTCGCTGCTGCACCGTGACTCACCACCACAGCTTCTGATGACTCAAGTTTTTCATACAATCTCCCGGTGGAGAATTAGCTCCGCTGACTGGTGTGAATTAGCACTGCTCGACTCTGCTGCGTGTCCCCTTTTCAACTCACTAATGCTGTTTGATGTGAGGGAAAAGACGAAATTGAAACAAAAACTTCTCCGACTGCCTGAGGTCCCACTGTTTCTCACCTGAACACCTGAAAACAGACACGCTCTCCGTCACTCTCTGTTTCTACACCCGTCAGCTGCACGCTGATGCTTCTTTGAGAGCCATAACACAGGGTATATGACAAAAAAAATACAAACCAACAAACCTAAAACAAACTTTAAAATCTACTCTACTTGATAATTCAACAACACACAATCTTCCTTCCTTTTCTTTACCTGAGAAGAAGAAACTTGCTTTTTAAACCATTTTTGTCCAGTTGAGGAAGTGATGACGTCCCACAGGACGTACAGGGCTTTGACAATGTGTCGTACTATATATGCAGCATATGGTCACTTCAGCACCTTTATTCATCTGTATTATAATAACAGGGTTTGTCCCTCTCCACTTTCAAATGAAGTAAGAATGTGCTGTATAATGACTGTGTAATGTCACCATTCATACCTTTTGACATATATTTGACACCTAGAAACATCATGTAATGAGGAGCTGCCATTTGAATTTGAATTCGATGGGCATTAAATGCCAGTTTTAACATGCAGATTAAGTTTCAGACCGAAGTCCTGGTTGAGGTTGTATGTCCTGAACACCCACCTTCCGGGTCAGCGGTACTTCTATCGGCACAGGGACGACCTCAGCCAGCAGGCAGCCGTAGAAAGCCGTCATGAAGGCAGCGGGGTCGTTGTTTGGGAAGACCAGCGCCACCTACAGGCAGGAGGAGACAGGACACCAGGGTCTCAATGGGAAGAGATCTTCAGATCTTCAGAGTAATGGTGTTACCACTGTAACTAAACAGAAGCATGTTGTTTTACTACAGAATGAGCAGGTTAAGGTGGTAAAAGAGCAGCACGTTTGGGTGGTGGGGTTGAAAGATGATCACCGATATGAACTGAGCCAGAAGTTCATCCACGCAGATAATGAGTCTTATCAGAAAAGAATAAAGCTGAATCTTACAGGGAGCATCTGGTCAAGCTCTCTCTCTCTCTCTCTCTCTCTCTAAACCACTCCTCCTGCCTCTTTCCTTCTGTTTTCTTTCTCTAATTCCTCCACTTCCTATCATGTTCTACTCTGGTTCAGTCTACCTGGGAACCATCACTCTGTTTACCAGTATCTCTGTCTGGCAGAGTGTCTCTCTGTTTATTCCCTTCAGCCTCTCTCTCTCCCTGCGTTTCACTTCATTTCACTTCAGTTCAAACGGTTTAACCGGCACACTGAGGTTTATGTTAAACTGCCTGTTATATAACAGCAGTATATGTGAAATGAGAAAAGATAATTCATCATACTGTAAGACAACCAGTCCTGACACCTGCTTTCTGCATCTGAGAACATGCAGACTGACAACAGGTCAGATGGGAGGAACTGCAACTGAAAAAAAACACAGTATTTTCTGCAGCAGGTATGAGAGTGCAGTATTTTAATACCACATTATATCCCAGATCATGCTAAGTTAATGCTAGCAGGGCTAACTCCAGAAAAACAAGCGGAATATGGAAAACATTCAACCTTTTTATCCCAATAGTTCCAACTTTGTAAAGTTTTTACTTTCCTGTTTTTGTTGTTTTTTTTTTTTTGTTATTGTTGAGCACAGTAACATAATTTTAATTTCAACTTCATTGTTGGAGAATTATCTCAAGATCACACTGACCCCAATGAAATCTCATCTGAAACATATTTTCTGCCATTTTACACACAAGACACGAACACAACAACCGGATCCGACATGTGTTCGTAACATCACGTTATCTCCTGCTCTCCCATGTTGGATCCAGCTCGGCTTCAGCTGCTGGTTGTGACGATAACGATGGAGTCCAGCCTAAGTGCTGCTTAATAGCTTCCATATACAGTACTGGACTGGAGTGTGTGTGTGAGTGTGTGTGTGTGTGTGTGTGTGTGTGTGGCATGAGGTTGAAGCTATAAGCTAAGTGCACCTGAGTGAGTGAGAGTGGTGTAATGATGCTTTCACAGGACTAATGTTGACATGTGCAGGTCTCACTGGAGACGTTCAGGTTTCATCTGTGGATCATACCATTGAGAGAGGAGGGGAACTTTCTCTCTGTTACTGTGAGCACGAGGCTGCACAGACTCAACAGTGTACCAAACTTTATTGAAAAATACCCAGATTCTTTCACAGGACTAACAGCTTTACTGATTTTCACATGGCTTTATGTTGCAGGTTTATGTTTTGCTCTGCTGGTAACAAAAAGCTCTGATAAAGTGCAGTGTAAACAGAGCGTTTAGACTGCAAATATTATTTTTTAAAAATCGAATTTAACTTTTTTATAATATAATTTCTGCCTCTGGAACATGTCATGGCCTCCATTTATTTTATGAAACCATTAAAAAAATACACTGGATTAAAACAAACATGGAGTCATCCACCTGAAATTCAAACTCTTTTTGGTTCTCAAAGCCAAAACAAATCCACAAACCATATCTGACTCTTCACCAGGCTCATTTCCCGACACTGTTGTGAGCTTGTTTTACCACATGGAATTACAAAGCCTCTAATGTACTTTCATAAAATAACAACTCCTGTATCATTTCTCAGTGTAATTAAATCCCCTCGGCTTTCTAAACACTCTCTCAGTAAAACTCACGACACACTCAAGACACACTTCTCCGTCCAAATCCAAAACAACACTGTAATTTCTCACTGTGCAACTTATTAAAGCTCCAGTAAAACTGTGAAAAAGACCAGTTTGTAATTCACACTGGGTGGGAAGAGAAAGGACTGGTACAGTAATTAAAACACACACACCCTTCCGGCTGAGATACATAAAAAAAAAGAAAGAAAAAACACACACTCTGGCTTCGTGCCAGTCTTGACTTAGTCTCCAGTCGAGCAGGAAACTGGGCTTAAAATAAAGATGAAAGAGGGACAAGAAGAAGGGGAACAGAGACAGTGGGGGTGTCACATGGCAGCAGACACATGTGGGACTGTTACTGAGCCCTTTTCCATTTCATTCTGATCGTCTTTTCCTGTGCGGGGGCGGGTGGACTGCTGGGTAAAGGGGTCTGATGTGATGATCATACCGACAGAGAAAGAAGGAAGGACAAAACTGTTTCGGGCCAGAGCCCAAAAAGTCCTGAGAGGTGACGCCAAGAAACTGCTTGATTTTTTCTGTGATGTTTTGTTATGTTAAACACGTCCTTTCTCATCCACCTCCTGCGGTATCTGACCTCGCAGACAGTTTGGTTTTTTTTTTTTACTCACCCGGTCTCCAGGCCTGACGAGTGGTTCCTGTTTGGTTCCCAGTTTGTGCAGCAGGTTGTAGGCCACCTTCACACTTCTGGACCACAGTTTACCTGCACGCAGTTATAAAGCATTATTACACAGTACAGTGCATTTAAGAAGAAAAGAGAGAAAAAAGAAAAGGTTAAACATGTAATGAAGGGTTGTATACAGTGATACCTCACACAGGAAGAAGTCATGGAGTCCACATCAGTATATGATTGCACAGATAAAGGGCTCTGCGCTCTTTGAGAAATATTTTCACTTTACAGAAGGTGAAGAAAAACTGTTGCTTTAAACGTCTCCATGTACAGAAAGTTGAATAATATTATCAGATCTCTCCCGTCAGTTTCATTTTCCCTGCGGGTGAAGTCAGCTCTGTTCATTAATGAGGTAACTCACAACAATAGAATCAATTTCCATCCTTTGCTTTTTTTCCCCTGTAATTCAGACTGACAGATGCAGATATTATGCATGAGCAAGCCAGTGTGAATTCTTCATTGTTTTTCTCACGCTAAATGAGGTTTTTCTTATGTTTGTCAGAACAAATGAATTGAAGAACAGGAGAGTTTCAGGACCCCATGAGGAAAATAGACTGTTAGGAGAAAAAGTAAATTGCAAACAACGGCGGAGCCACAGTGGCTGGGTGACAGTGGGAGCAACGGCAGCTTATTAAGAAAAAAAAAAAAAAACAGAAAGAATTTAATTAATGAATTCAGAATTAAGGGACACAAAAAACAACCATTAACATCTTCAAGGATCATAAAGTAGATTTTTTCATTTCGATTTCATTAGTGAGGCCAGGAGAGCTTAGAGCCCAACAACTGCCTCAAATCTGCCATAATGATCAGTCGATATGAGTATGTATACACGTATACACACACACACACACACACACACACACACACACACACACTGTAAATAGTCATTAGATTGATTTTTGCTATAAAATGTAGCTTTATGTTTCTTACAGTTAAACCATTTATCTTCATGTTTAAAGTGTATGTGTGTATTTTCCCAGATTTCTGATTGTGGAATAAAACTCTTCATATGTTGTTATGCTTCACACCACAGTCCATGCAGCCATGTGCTGCTGACTTCAGCCTGAGTCACTAAAACCTGCTGCCAGTGATGAGTAAGGCAACAGCACAATGTAGACACGCATCCGGAGCATCTGGTCTCGCCCACAGTCGGTCAGAACAGAGCAGCACATCCACCGAGGCCTGAGAGAGCCACAGAGAACTCAACCACAATAAGCTGTTCCTTCAGGTTTACGTGTGATGCAGACAAAGCTGGAACGTACATCATCAAGTAAAGTTCTTTTCACACCAGAAGGACCAGTGAAAAGGTTCAGGTGACGTGTGTGAGGCTCATTTTAATCACTCTTTGCTTACGTGGCTGTAAAACATTTATTATTTATAGTTTGTGTGTAAAGTCAGTCTGGAAAGACTTAAAAAGGGGTGAGCTAATGTCAGCTGAGGGCAGATGAACACATGGACCATCAAAGAAAGAGATAAAACACACAACACACACAGCCTGAACAGTTTGTGTGTTCTCCACACGCTGTGCAGAAAACCAGGCGTCTTTATCGATGATGTGATTTGTTGGTAAACAACATCGGCCGTGTTGTTCACAGACGATCAAAGAGAAACGCGTGATTCGCTTCAAACTTTTTTTCGTGAACAGAAACACGTTTCTCTCCTGGCAGTTAGGAGGTTATCTGCAGTGCAGTGTGGCGAGGGTTGAGTTTAAGGACAGCGGGAGAATTCGGTATCACAAATTCTCTCTGTTCTCCAGAGGGCGGAGGACGAGTCGACAGGAAGAAACAAAACAAGCTTGTCCTTGTCGGCCGACATCAAAGGGACGACAGCACAGGAATGAAAGATAGAGGAAGATAGAGATTCAGACTCAGCACCGCACACTACACACACACACACACACACACACACACAGTCTCACCATGTTGTTGTCTCTGTGGTGGAGGACTCCTGAGTGCTGGCTGAAGACATTTCACAGTCTGGTGAGCGCTCATATTGCTTCATCATCATCATCATCATCATCTCCTAACAAATCAGTTTGTTTGGTTACACACACACACACTTTCACATTCTCCCTCCCTCACACTCACACACTGTCCGCCCATTTGAAGAAAGTTGCTGGCCATTCACATTAAGCCGTTGGGTTAATGATTGTGTGTGTGGTACTACACTTCAAATGGAACTCTCACAGACAACCTCCATTTTCAGAGACTTTCCCTTCACTGCTGTACAGATTGTACTTTTTATTACTGTGCTAGCAACATGTAAGCTACAGTTAGCAGCTGATTTTCACAGGTTTCAACCCCCTGCGACGTACTGTGGCTTTAAGGATTTAAGTTTGTTTCCACGCCTGCGTGCAGACCAGAGGCCGTTGTCTCTGCTGCCGTGTGTCAGATGGATAACTCGGCTCTGCAGCTGAAGGTTATCCGTTCAACAAAGGATGTAGACTTAAACTGCGGCACTGAACCTGGGGTGAGGACATGATGTGAGGACTGTGTGTTTGTCTTCTCACTTCTGGCTGCTAAACACTTGTTTTCCTCTGCATTTGCTCTGTATTCCAATAGATCTCAGACAAAGTGGATTTATACTTATTTACTTATTTATATCTATTTCTAACTGGATATTGCTTTTAACTCTTTTGAGGCTCTTTATTAAAACCATCAGCTATAAATTTCTCTGTTCAGGGCAACAGATTCTGACCGTTCCACCTTGTGGTACACTTTAAGACCACCTGGCCCTCGCACCTTATCACCTGCCTGTTTCGAATCAGGTCCACGTCTTGACTGACAGTTCTTAATGTCCGCTGTTGTCCACAGTTTTGAAGAGGTGCACGTCTGCTCTGGTACCTGTGACGTATTCCTAAGAAAATAATTCATTTAAAAACATATTCTGCACATCTTTGGGACCTTTGGGATAATAAACTTCCCGCCTGTCTGTAGCAGAGCAGCTTTCTCGAAAGCGTCTTTCTCACACTTTGCCAATGTGCTTAGCACTATATCTGGCTGCCATTAGCAGAATTACGGTCACACGGCGGGTGTTAAACATTGTTTGGTGCTTCAGTGAATCAGCTTGGGGAAGGCAGCGTATGTTCTCAAAAAACAGGATGCAATTCAGAGAAAACCTCCGCTCTATTCATAGAGCACAAAAGCAGTTTTTCGTATTGATCGGTTTGAGAACTCACTGACTCTGATGATTGACAGAGAATTGTATGTACATATATGTGCTCACAGTGAGATCTCGTATGTGAAACTGTCAGGAACAGAGTTCTGTGGTCACATCATTTCATTAAGGCAAAGTTCTTGTTTGGCTGCTTGTGTTCAGACATTCAACATCTGGGAAATTTGGCTGCGCTTGTCAAAGTATCAAAAAAGGACTGTTTTCCTTTTGGTGCCCAAACCGGGGCATCATACTGGAACTTTGAACCCAAATATTTCATTACCTCCACCTAAAGGGAAATACTGACAACAGATTTCAAAGCTGAAGGATGTTTCTCTTTCTGGGGTCGTCGGTACCCCAGTCATGTGGTTTCCTGACCCCATCAGCTCTGCTTACCGTAGGTCAGCACGTAGAGCGGCTTCCCGTTGGTGTCCATGGTGGTGAGACAGGGAGCCTTCGGGGAGATGGTGCCCCACCTCTGCAGGGCCGCCTCCAGAGACGGGGGCCAGTTTGTTACCACGCCCAGCTGCTCGCCGTGCATGGCCACCATCTGGGCCCCTTCGGCCTTGGGCTGGTTGGGGTCTGGCTGTTGGACTGGAGGAGCCCAGGAGAAAACAGAAGGCACAGTGAGATTAGGTTTTAGATTTGTTTATGAACTGAAACATTATTTAAGGGTGAACTTGGAAATTTTCTCTTACTGACAACAAATCACATGAAAAGAAGTAAAAATAAGTTAATCCCTCTAAAGTACTGTCTGTGAATCCAAAGCCTGATACATCCTATTCCTCTGTGCCACAGAGCTCCACTGTTAACTGAAACACATTGATGAGCTGCACTGTCGCACTGTCACTTCCCTTCATTATCATTTCCTTGAGAATTGTTGTCTGAGTTGAAGTCGACTTGTTTTTATCTTCCTTTTACTTTAAAGAGGCCTTTTTTGTGCATGTAGATTGACTTATGAAATAAATCTAACAGCCATCTACATGTAAATTCAGCTTCTTTTTTTTTTACAGCTGTGCAGATGATGTTTCAAAGGAGATATATGAAAGAGGAATTATTTATCGGCTGCATAAACTTTAGGCTATCTATTCTACACTATTCTACAATCTCATGATGATAACATGGCATTTCAATCATGTTGTCCTCTAATTATAAATAAACTTGGTTTGATTTGATTTAAGGACATGAAGGATGATACCACGTATTTATCATTTCTGTATCACAGAGAATGTTCACTGGAAGGAAACGAGCTTTTAATCAAGCAAAACGCCACATTAATGCGTCTTTCCAACATTTGCTATTCATGCTTAAATTATAAATTAACTTCTGGCTCTGCAGCTTTTGACAAAGAAAACAAAAGGAAATATTCATCAGTTGGATTCAGCTTTGTCACAGCACACATCAGCTGCATGTGTTACACTCAACCTGAAGTCTTCACCATGAGAAGAGCAAACATTAAATTGTTCAGTTCGGATAAGTGTGCATTTGTGTTTGCATTGTGTGTCACAGTTTGCTGTTAGCACCACCTTCAGAAATGCTACAGTTAGCACTGGTGTCCCTAACTGCAAATTCCTTTCCTTTTTGTGCTGCTCTGTTGTTGATGTTTGTGTTGTTTCTCCAAACATCAACCATCACTAAACAAAATGATGTTTCATGAAACAAAACAGAAAGAAGAAAATAAACACACACAAACTGATGAGGAACCTTTTTACAAAGGTGCAGCAAAGTAACGAGAGTGTAGTAGTTACCTTCCAGGAGCTCCTCGAAGTCGTCGACAAAAAACTCTCTTAGCGGCGGCCGTTTGGGTCTCTTCAGAGTGTTGACGAGCTGCTGAATTTTGGCTGAAACTCTGCTGCTGACTGGAACGCCTGCAGACGAGGAACACACATGTTAATGAAAGTCCTGGACTGAACACGGGCGAAGCAGTCGTCGCTTTCACATTCCACCGAGCGATACATCCCCAAGTTTTAAATCCACATTAAAGTGTCACGCTTCCTCGAGTGAGCAACCAACAGAACTGTTGCTAAACATGACAGTTAGGGACAGGGTGGAAGTGAAAACGGCACATGAGATGAAGTACAGGTACAAACTGCTCTTTCATTAGTTTATAAACCCAGCTGTCACAGTGTGTGGCGTTTGAAGACGCAGAGGGGAGATGGACGTCCAGGTGCTGAGGTCTGGATGAGATTCGATGTTTCGGTGTAACGTAGCGTAGCATGCCTCCGGATCTGACAGTAAGGACTTCATTCTTGTCCCTCAGTCCTCTGGTGAACTTCCTGTTTTTGTCTCCATCAAGTCATCAAGATCCATTTTTGTATTAATTATTTTGTTGTTTTGTAACTTTAGAAAAATAAAAGAAACATGGATAAATAACATGCCTCTTTTTGGTCCACTACAATACACAGATATATAGTCACACCACATCCTCCCCATCACAGTGTACTGACTTCCACATCATCCACGTGGAACACATCCAAGTATCTGCCAACTGCAATTAACATATGAACATACAACACCTCTAAAATATGCGCTGCAGTTTCTA
Organism: Toxotes lorentzi; assembly: GCA_037833715.1. Taxonomy (NCBI): domain Eukaryota; kingdom Metazoa; phylum Chordata; class Actinopteri; family Toxotidae; genus Toxotes; species Toxotes lorentzi. The sequence continues at coordinate 21,068,078 of JBBMJY010000006.1, forward strand.
CAAAGGAAGCAGCGTCAGATAGGGCATATATTCATCCTCATCATATATTATGATGTTTTATAGGCCAGAAATAGTAGTAAAATACCTCCAAACACCAGATTAATGTGGGAAATGCTCCTTGCAAAAAACTTAATATGTTGAAACTGATGTAAAAACTACAAGAGGAAACAAACAGAGCTGCAGACTTAAGTGAAATCTCTGCTCCCACACAGTGGATCAAAGGCAAAATCCTCAAAAATCCAAAGACAAACAGTTTATGATGCAACTTGGTTTAACTAAAGCTCATCTCTGAAAACAAAAAGGCTCAAGACCCACTGTGAGCATGAGTCTAAAGAGATGCTCTGATGAATCCTCTCACTGCTTTGAAAGGGAGCCTCAGCTTTGTTGTGTCTCTTTCAGCCAAACATCCCGATAAGCTCCCATCTGTAAACTCTGGCACCGGATCTGTCAAGCTGCTTCACTGCGAAGCTGCATCCATCGTACTGTCTGATGAATAACTCCGTCTGCTCCAGCTTCGTGTCCCAGAACCAGCAAACTGGGCGGCGCAGCCCGATAAGAGGTGAACCAACACGGTAACCCTGAAGTTCCGTCGCTAACCACAAATCCTGCTTCGTAGTAACGGGCCCCTGGTGCCCTCAGTCATCTCTGAGGAGTCTACAGAAATGTCTGAATTCAGATTTTCTGATACTACAAAGTATTTAAAATCAGACACAAATCTGACCACAACTTGATGTTAGAAGAGCTGACGATGTCACTCTGAATGATGATAATTCAGTCCACAAAGGGAGATAACTCAGCTGACAGTGATGAAGAACTAACACCTGTAGAGTTTCATTTTAATCCAATCTCTCATCAGAGGTCACGCTTACCTTTAACACTTTGAACTTTCATGGTCCACATACATCTCATGGAACACATAAAGTTTCAAGACATGAGCAAGTCCTATGAGAAGATGATGAATGAACATAACCAGGCTCCTGGAAACTTCATTTTCTTATTGCTGTTTTGTTCTCGTTCCCACAAACTCTTCTCCCCAGATGGTGTTCACCACCCTGACTCACCGTCTCCGGTCTCCATCAGCTCGGCGTTGCCGTACTTGGGCGTCTGTCTCTGGGCTGCAGTGCTGGCGCCCGGGGCTCTCTCCACCTGGATCCCATCGGTCGCGGTGGTGTTGGCGGTGTTGTTGGTGTAACCGGTGACATCTGGAGGGGCAGAGTGGTTCTCTGGGATGTGAGAAAACGGGGGGGATCGAGGAGGGAAGGAAGGCCTGGTTAGTACCCCCACACCCCCACACATCCTGCTGTTAAATACATTTCTAATGGGGATTCTTACAGGACCAGTTAGACTGTGTAGATGCATGACAGAGGTTGGGGTTAATTGTTGTTAGTTCAGTTGACACGTGATGCCTATCAAATCGAAACCAAGCTGACATTGGATTTAATGTTTGTTTGACATTTTGCAATTTGACCCAGTTTTGCAGAAACTACAGCAACTTCATTTTTCAGCTAAACTGAACTGAAATCCACCAAAACCGGTACCACGACTCCCTCCAGAACCCTGCAGTCTTTTCCTCACTGATCACTGTCCATCCTCAAAATAAAGAATCCACCCACCCCTACACACTGTGACGCCTGCCTCTCTCTGAAGGAAGAAAAAATCTCCATGTCCTTCAACACCCACACGTTAACATTCGGTTTTAGGTCGTTTCACCTCCTATTTTGTGTATTTAGATTGAGTTTCAGCCTATCTGGTGCACCTGATGCTTCAAATACTTCACATTTACCTCATTCATGAGGCTCGGCTGCTGTTCAACAACATCAAACGGTATTTACTGTTCTGCCCGGGGGATTCTTTACTTTGAGTGGTCGGAGCATGAAATGATGCCGGGAGAAGGACGTGTGGTGAATCGAAATAGGGAAGCCTGTAGGTACAGTGTGTGTGGCTCTCATTATCCCTCCGTGTTCGGTTTGAGTCATTTAGTTTTGATTAGATAAAACTTTATAAGAGGGAGGCTTTCGCGTTACCATCGCACACAGATCTCGCCTAGTTCACTTTTCATAACGTTGCATGTTGACCAAAAAATAGTCTCGACATTCTGACGTTTATAAACCTGAAACTAAAAATTAGCGGTTTGTTTAAATGGTCTCTAAATGTTGTCTTTGAAACAGTCCATTGGAACAACAGTCTGTCATGATACCTGGACACTATACACCCCTAAAAACCAGCTGCACGATCCAGTAACCAACCACAATGATCAAAGATCAAGAGAGGCCAGTCAACAATAAGAGAAACCTCATTACATGGCCATATATCAGTGTGCATATATTTATGTATAAAGGAATGAGAAATACAAAAAAAGCAATGGAACGCAACATAATTAGGATGTTCCATCATTAGTTTATCAATTAATTCATCATTAATTTATCAATTAAAACTATGTGCAGCTAATTAGAAAAAAAACCCAGATATTTCAAAATGAAAAATATTTGAAACAAAAAAAAAATATTTTTTTGTTTTTGTGATTTCCCTAATCAGGCCTTGAACCGTAGCGTTTTATTATGAGGCAGTGACACATGGTTAAAACATACAGTGTTTCATGCTTTCATTTCTTACTGTGAATTCACAGTGCGTTCCTCCCAGTCGTACTGCACACAAACATCCAGTGATGGAACAAACGTGTTTTCACTCATGTCTCAGTCTCCTGCTTACTTAGTAATTAATCATCTTTTGATCTCTGTGGGAGATAATAAGCTTCTAGGTGGACAGTTAGATAGATATATAATGTAAATATATACACTGGCACCATTCATACTTTATATTCTATTATTGATTCATTAATTTAACCTCAGTTTAACGAAAAAGAAAAAACATGTGGGCAAAATTCACATGACAAACACTGCTATGGTTTGAGCTCAATTTCCTAGATTTCTAAGAACTTTGTGTTTGAGCTCTGTGGCTTCATTTCGTCCTTTTGTACCGTTTCCTGTCACCTCACCATTCATTTCTCCATTTTTCATGTTTGCAGCTCTATGACTTGTCTGACAGGTCTACTTTCATGCCCAACACAAAATACTAACAGCTGTTTGATGCACTGAGATGCTTTGGGAAAAGTTGGTTCTCTTCCATTCATTCATGCCAATGACAGAAATTAACCTGAGTGTGATTTGACAGCTCGAGAAAAACATATAGTGAGAGGAAAAAAAAAAGATTTGAGAAACAAGGCGAGCGAGAGGGCGATGATTCCCTGCAAAGCACGGAGCCAAAGCCAGCGAGACCAAACAGAATTCTTTATCCAGACATGGACCGCATATCAATACTGCAGTGCACAGCACAGGCATGCTAATTACTGTAGCACGCTGTACATTCTGTCTCTGCAACATCTGGGCTGCCTGTTTGAGCTACACTGAACTAGACATACGCTGTCTGAAGTCCTGAGGTGTTTATCTATGTGGGAATGTGTGTGTGTGTGTCTGTGAGTACACGCACACGCCTCCTGTGACCTCATCAAAGTGTATTTATGATGATGTGAGACAGGGAGGAATCTCAGCCCTGGCTGAGGAGGATGATGATGATGATGAATGCCTCCGTCACTGATGGAATACCAATCAGGTCGGCTGATGGAGCTGATTCAGGGCCGAGACCTCCGCTATGGGTCAAGGAGGGTTTAACGGTGGTTTGATGGTTGACGACAACGTGGCTCAAAGGTCACATGTTCAAAGACCGCAAAGGCAAATATCTGACACTGACATTTTTTTTAAGCATTACAGCGACTAAGTAAGTGTGTCAGCCAATCAGGAGACGTTTTACTTTTTCTGACAAACGACTTCTTGCACTTGCACCACATCACTACAGTCTGTCCCTGAGCCGCTGAGCTTCAACAGAAGCTGTTGTCTGTATTAAACCAGACCCTAACCAAGTGCTGAGAGTCTGAACAGAACCTAGAAAAGTGTAATATTAAATAAGGAATACACTGTCTGTGAACATTTCACTGATACGTTCAGAATCAACATTTGCAACTTGCCAAATACTTACATTAAAAACATTTGTTCATTATGATTGTAGGAAACTTAATGTGGTGACAATTAGACTTCCTACAAAACATATGTGCTGTTGCTGTGTAGTTGTATAGAAACGAATTTTTTCCCGCAGATGATTAGAAGAGTATTTGTGGATTCTGAAAATATTCTCATAGCAGCAAGAAATGTTTTTACCTCCTGGGTTTTTCAGACAAACTGAGGCTCTGACAGAACTTTGCCCTGTGTGTCATTTCTTTTTTGTCTTACAGCCTTTTTGTGTCTTTGGATTTTCCTGTACAAGTCAAAAAACCATTAATGATGATGATTTGTGTTTGATGAAAAAATGAATCGTTATGAATCCCATCTCACTCATGACGTCCCAGCAGCAAAATCTTCTCTCACATCAGAATTACAAGACGCCTGATGAGTAACATCCAGGGACCTTTGGTTGCTTCACTGTTACTCCTCAGAGGCCACTGAGTTTTCCCCTGACAGGAGGCTAAGCTACAGTGCAATCTCAAGGGATTTCATCCAGACAGCAGCCTTAATTACATCGAATACGGGAACGCTTCCAGAGCAGTGTTAATGGATTCAGGGTATATTTTTTTCTGACACTGATGAATGGCTGATTAAAGGTCTGATCTTAAGCCTTTTCTTTAAGTGAATGCTCATTGTTCCCAGCAGCGTCGGTCGCTGTGTTTTCTCCAGCAATCTGAGAGAAACGGAGAGAACCACTTCAATAAATGAGAGTATCAGCTGCCAGACGCTGAGTCGTGCCAAGCATCAAGTCGGCTGATGGAGTCTCGAGGATGCACCTCTGAAAATACAGTTTCACTCAGTGAGTCCGTGTTTTTCAACGTTTCTTTAAGTCTGGCTGATAACCAGAACCTTTCTTAACCACATATAAGCAGCAGTTAAATTCCTTGATACAATATGCTTCACATATATAAACTGCTTCAAACTAGAGGCTGACACAAAACTGAGAGGAAGCAGGCAGACAGCCTACATTCCACCACCATCTGCTTTCTGGCTTAGATGAAAAGCCATTTTGAAAGCAGATTGACTCTGGCTGAGCAAACAACTAAAAACATGCTGCATAATTAGCCACATCACTAAACAATGCTAAACAGAGTAACCTTGAATAGAGGGAGGACTCATTCAGACGAGCTGCTATCCAGTCTCTTTAAAAGCATTGTTGATTTTCCCCATCAACAATTCGCGCTCTAAAAAGCTGTAAGCAGCAGCTTTTTTTTCTCGCGTTCACACAAACACACTGCTTTCATGCATCTACAACAGCACTCAATGCTACTCCCAGCAAGGTTAGCATTGAAATGATACTTTCTGAGCTTTAACAACACGGCTAAGCACAGATTTAATTAGCAGGGAACAACCGACTTGAACAGCAAGCACATGACGGAGGACACTGGGGGATGATTCACTGAAAATTATGAGGGAAAAATACGACATCCCTGTCTTGTGCCAAGGGATGGCTGGAGACCGACCCTGCTTCTCGGCTCTCCGCCGGCCGTGCTCCGATCTCAAACTTACCGGAGCGCCGCGGCCCAGAGTTTCCATTCTCTATCATACCAGCTGGAACTGCCCTCCTCCTCCTCAAGGAGAGGTGGGTTAAAAGGCCTGCATGTGAGGAACAAGAGGGGAGGGAAATCTTGAAAAGTGGTTTCACGTCGTATGTCATCAGGAGGATTGACTCACTTTACAATGGTGGAGCCTTTTATTTTCTCAAGAATTCTGTAGAAAAAAAACTATAAATCTGCTCTTTAAAAAGTGCAGGAAACTCTAAACAGGTGTTATAGGTTGTACTGGTGGTTTTGATACCGATCCAGTGTTTCTGTGCTTTTAAATGGTCTGGCAGTGTTTCGTCTGAACAGGGAACCCTGCCCTCACCTGGGTATCACCTTCGATGTGTGATCTCATTGGTCCAGTTAGTGTTGAGAGAAGACGACTTCCCCACAAATCTTTTCATCTTTTTCATATATATTGTTAGGTACTGAACAGTTTTTCCCAGAATCCCCTCTGGCCTCACCTTTACTTCACGTGACTAGAGAAGACCTTTGTGTTTTTACCTGTTCACTTGTATGTGGTGTCATTATATCGTAATGTGTTATGTATGGTGGCGGTGCACTGTACAGCCTTTCTTTAAGCTATAGTTCTTTATGCGAAAGCCAACAACATACGCTGACCTCATTAAAACACTGACACAACTGTAAACATTAATATACCACAGGGCATTTGTTCTCATGACGCAGAGAGTTTTGTTTATTTTAGTGCTCAGAGCCTCAGAATAACAATATTTCAACTTTCATCAAAAAGCACCATCTGCCTCTGAAGGGTTTTCAACAATCACACAGCAACAGCAGCACGAACAAGCATTTTGTTCTGTTATCTGGAAGGAGAAAAAGTGCCCAGTGACACAAACACAGTGTGAACCCCAACTCAGCCGAGAGTCGACCATAACAACCAGACTGTCTACAAAGATCCTATAAAAGGGATCTGCAACCTGGAGGAAAATGTGGAGGGATGAAAGGAGTGACAACAAATTGGAGAGATATGGGGTAACAGAAAGTTATCTGCACATGCAGGCAGAGCCGCTCTGATAGGAGCTGAATGAAAAACAAGGCTGGAATGAGGGTGAAGGGAAAATGATCTCCCTTAAGTATTTACACACACACACACACACACACACAGAAAACTGAACCTGACCTGAACTGCTTTGGCCTTGAACAAGGAAATGAGAAGCAGAGCTGCAATCCACACTGAGTATTTCCTCTGCGATAAACATGAACTCAATAAAATTAAAAAAAAAGGAAAAGCTCAATGAAACTTTACGCCAATTAAAAAATGTGCGACAGCATGAAGTGACGTAGTGGAAATTTGCATCAGTCAGTGGACGGCTTCAGAAAAATCATGATGCCGCCTGTTATCACACGACTGAACCTCCACACCTGCGCTGAGATCAGACTATGTGGTCTTTCTGTCTTTTGCTTTTTCAAACTTCTGCTTCAGAAACAGAAAACATCAGATCTGGTTTCTACGTCAGAATGTTTGTGTAAGTACTTTTCTTGCTTGTTTAAGTCCTTTTAAGATGCAGATGGTTGAATTTCACTTTAAAAGCTTTTTACTTTTAACCTACAGTCTGTTTCTTCAGAGTTCACCCTACAGCACAACTGCTAAAATAACATTTCTACAACAGTTTTCCTTCCTGTCGTCCTCACCACCTTTCTCAGCTCACTCTTTGACCCTGACTGATGCTGCTCTGCTGAGGCCCACATGCTTTCAGCAGCTGCTCCCTTTGTACATGTCTCTCTGACTTTGCTAATTTGAGGCTGCAGGCAACGATGACACGGGAAATCAGTGGAAACGGGCCCAAACAAACAAACAAGCAAACCAGCAGCGTGCAGAGAACCTTTCCTGTCACATCTGAGCGGTGAAGGAGCTGGATGCTGGCTGGGAGGAGCTGGCAGGGGCCTTCTCCGTGTCTGCCCAAGCATTATCATCAGAGCTGGATACCAACAGAGCCAGCATGAAAACAAACCTCTCACCGTCAGAGCATTTAGTCATGACGCAACCTCAGCAGACAGTGGGGGGGGGGGGGGGGGTGTTCCCTTTTTCCCTTTTATGGGTTTAGTGTAAGTTTTGAACATGGGGGGGTGGAAGCAGTTGAAAAGGAACTTCCACCCTGCTGTAGTGTTGGTGCCAGGCGCTGCCCTTTGAGCTAAGCAGGAAAACTGTGTGTTAGTGAGGTTAGAAATTCACAATCTGTCCTTTTATTACGTTACATTACATTTGGATGTTTTTGAAGATAAATGTCCACTGAAAACATCATCTCACAATCAGCACATGCATCAGCTGCCATGACGAAGCTGTCCTGAGTAAAAATGTCAGAATGACTGTATTTTCTTCACTTTGATTAAATGCATTGATTTTACTCTTGGCTGTGTTTATACATAAACACAAAAACAATCCCACAAATTGCAGCAGCAGCAGCACAAAGTGAAGTTGTTGATGTGAAGAACTGTAGTAATTTCAGAAATATGGCAGATACCAGGACAGATAACAAACACAGACTGAAGTTAACACAGGAAACAGAAGCACTGTGAAACCAGAGTTTAACATTCACACACTGTGCACAAGGATACGACCCCCCCCAAACACACACACACACACACACCTAAACACACTACCACCCAACACTGCCGGTTCACACTATTAAACTTCAAAGGCTGAGCAGTAAGCCCACCCACCTACTTACTGTGAGCTACAGCTGAGACTAAACTCAAGGATAGTTGCTTTATTTAAAGACCGAATCAAACGAGCTTTGAAGTTCATCTGCAGTTTTTGGCCTTGTTGTTCCCAAACTGGGAATCAGGGACCTCAGCAGGGTCTTCTGAGGACTCTAGGTCGACAACAAAATAGCAAATAGTTGAACTGCACTGTTAATTATTCTGCCAAAAAGCTAGAAGTAGAAGAAATAAATATAAGACGCAATAAAACAACATAAATATAAGAATATCAATATATCCATAGCGTTCTGGATAAGGATCCCTGACACAAGACCTTTATCAGTTGCTGGTCTCTGATACTGCAAACACACACACAAAACTCTGACCAAAACCAAAGTCCCCAAGCTTGGTTAAAGGTTTCTGAAAACTCTTTTAAAAAGTGCACAAGAAAAAAAAAACTTTCATTATCTTCACTTCATTCAGGTGGATTTGTTCAGAACGAATCTCAAAACGATGACTGTCCAGATTTGGCAGATGGTGTCAGGCCTTTGCTAAAAGAGTCTGTATTTTGCTAAATGTGTTGTGTTTCTTTCTGGAGTTTGCTGGTAGCACTGAAAGTTGGTCTGGATTTTGCTAACCAAGAGATTTAGGAGTTGAGTCTCAGAGTGTCTGAGATCATCTGTCATCTGTAATCATCTGTATTTTCAGTATTTAGGTTTTCTGGATTTGTAGATTTGCAGGATGATTTCATAATATCTTTCTGGATTTGGATAAGTGCATCTCTGGGACTCTGTATTTTGCTAAATGTTTTTTTTTTTTGTCATTGATGAGAGGGTCTGGATTTAGACGGACTTTGCTCAGGGTCAGGAGCTGGTTGGTTTTGACCTGGCTAAGGGCCAGACTGTGGACAGTCATGTCATGCCTCAATGCTCAGACCTCTTACCTGTCTTGTGGTGGTGGTGGTGGTGGTGATGGTGATGGTGGTGGCGGAGGTGGTGGTGGGCGGAGATGTGAACGTGCTGAGCCAGGACGTCAGCCAGCCTGCCGCCGGCTGCCCCGCTCCCCCCGCTGCGTGTGGAGGAAGAGGAGGACGAGGCTGTGGAGGAGGTGGTGGTGGTGGTGGAGGAGGTGCCGTGGATGGCCCGGCTGATCCAGTGCTCCATGCTGATGCTCCCCTCTCGGCTGGACGAGGTTCCCCCGCCGCCTCCTCCGTCCTCTTCTTCGCCATCTCCTCCTCCTTCTTCATCGCCGTCGCCTTGACCCTCGCCCTCTGAGCCGGAGGAAGTGTCTGGGGAGGAAAAGAGATTTTAAAAAAAGGAAGATGGATATGAAAGAAGAGAATAGATTAAAAAAAAACAGAGCCATAAAACAAGTTGTGGCAGACGAAAATAACAACAGTGGAAATTGTAGACTTTCTTCATAAGACTGGAAAAAATTTTATTGAATCATGGAAAGTAATTGACCTTTGATTGATCCGTAAACGACTGTATACTATGTACTATATTTAGAGCCAAACAGAAAGACAGTATCTTTGTATGTCCCAGTCTATTGTCTGCAGCCTGGAAAGGTTTCAGCTCCCATCTGCTCAGTCGCCACAGGGGAGGAGTGGAGTAAAGTTTGTTTTAGAAAGCTGAAGTGTCTGTGTGTGTGTGTGTGGGAGTGTCTGTGTGTATGTGTGTGTGTGTGTCTGTGTCTGTGTGTGTGTGGGGAGGGGGGGGGGGGGGGATGGGCGGGTGTATGGGTGTGGATTTGTGTGCACATATTTTGCATGTGATTTCCATAATGCCCACAGCATTATGAGACTGATAGTGGTGATATGAATAACAACAGAAGCTGACCCAGTTCTCACATATACGCACACACACTCACAGGTACACACTCACAGTACCTGTGTGTGTGTGTGTGTGTGCGCTTGTGTGATGGCAGACACACAGTAAAAGCAGAGTTTCCCACAGGTTGAGAAACGCCTCACATGCAGCCTATCGGTAGCTAGATGAGCGCACAGTGTGCTGGACGTTCAGCTGGTTTCATCATGAAACCAGCTGACCTCACATTCTTATACTGGAGGATGGCAAAGATGAATGAACCCTCCGAGTATAAACATTTTTGAGGTCAGACGACATCAAATTCTTCACTACAACATCATCAATGGAGTCAGTCATCATGGAGTCAGCCTTGCATTAATACTTATAATGGACTTCTCTGTGTGAAATGTGCATTGATGCTGCCACCGTGACTTGACTCAGGATGAGCCGTAGAAGATGACGGATGAAGAAGGACGGACGGTTTGTTTAATTATACTCTCTGATTCTTCTAGTTTCTTGAGGGCAGCACACCAAGCTGTAAATATATGTCGATATATTGTCACGTTTTAGCAAACATCCAGCAGACAAAGAGCAGTACGAGCATTCACTCTGAATCATGTTTGTGAATGGAAGTTGCTTATTTATTCTCTTTTTGCTCTGTTTTGGACTCCACACACACAAACCTGAGAAATATATCAGGCTCTTTAGCTGCTTGATGCTTCACTGTCTTCACCAGATTGTCTCTAACTGAGCAGGTAGTGAACATCTAAGCTTGTTTGCTGCCTGTTGCTGCTCAGTTATAATATAAAAATATTGATTAGTGCAGTTTGAAGAGTCAACTCTTAAGGTCAAGTTCAGAAAATGACACACGTGGTTTGTTTTATTGACCTCACCTGAAAGCCCCATAGAAAACATGCAGAGTAAATACGCTGGTCTTCACCTCCATCAAAATAGAGCTGACAATCTCGAATATACTGATCACCAACAACTGTCTATTCTTTTTATTCTGTCACCATAAACCAAATGCCTGCTGATGTGAACTTCAACAAATTTTGTGAAAAGTTAAAAAGTTAATTTTTACATCAAAGACAGTTTCGTTGTTTGGTCACTGTTACATTAAAAGGTGACATTTCGTGTTCGTCATGGATTACAGCTGACATTTGCGGTTTAAAATGCCACGGGAATAGACGAGGTCCCGACATGTTAACTCCCATGGTGCTTTGCTGACATGCTTGATTGGCAAATCTGTGTCTCATTATGAGCGGGACCCTGCTGAGACTTCCTGTAACAAAACACAAACATGTTGACGAAAATAAGACGCTGCCAGGCAACGTGGGAATCTCGGGGAACAAACACACACAAACATACAGCGCAAAGAGAGAAGTGAGAGCGAGGCCCTGATGCAGAGCAGCTCTTCACACACCTGAAACGTATTTAATGATGAACCGACAAACGGAGAAACCGTGCAGCTGTGAAAAACAGTCAAAAGCCAATAAGAGCACATGAGAGTCCGCTTGTCATCTCTGCACGATCCGACATGCTGCTCGGCAACATGCGACTCTGCTGTCCTCAGATGAACCTCACTGGCAGACAGACAGCCGTGTGTGTGTGTGTGTGTGTGTAAGACTACTTTTACCGCTCCCTCAGGACATGTGCTTTCTAAATCTGCGAGATGGATTGTGTGCGTCTAAGTGACTCCTCACAGCTTGTTTACCTTGTGCAAAATGAAGGAAAAAAACAAAAACAAACTCTGAAGTCGTGAATGCATGCGAGTGTGTGGACATGCATTACCACTGTGTTTTCACGTCTTCACAGTGCTCAGATCATGAAAAGAAACTGTGTGTGTCTACACCCTGATGTATCTCATTCCTCTGTCCCATGGAGCTTACACTGGGTGACATGTTGCTTCATAACCATGAACACACACATACTGTAGTTTATTTTGCCTCAGTCCCCCACACACACCATCCTGCTTCCCCAAACACTCACTAGAGCACAAACTGTGGATTAATCCGCTGCTGAAAATAGTCGCCAACAAACGCACTATTTCCTCCTGTTTGAGTAACACCAAAAAAAACTACAGTGTCCATCTGTTGTAGGAAATTACTGAGATTCAGTACTGACTCAGACTTTAACCCTATTTCTGACAGTGATCTCCAATAATAATAGAATAAAACTTTACTGTACAGTTTGGCATTGTAGGACTATAGCGAAAAAAGACAAGAGTGTCCTAAAATGGACACTGCACATTTGATGTCATCCAAATGTTCCCAAAAACACAGTGAATATGAAGGCTGGACCATCATGAGACACCATGAGGGAGCTGTGTTTGTACAGTCTGCCTTAGCTGATCCAGTAAAACGCTCCTCACACTTCTTCTTTGGCTGCTGTACGGTTCCTCTTTGTGCTGTTGGTGTAAGTCATGCCCAGTTCAGTGAAGCTCTGAGAAGCTCGACCCCACAGTCAGAGAGATAATGGTCTCATTAACACCCTCATTAAACGGCACCAGTTCCATAAAGATATGGATGACTGCCACCACCACCCGCCCCGGACAAATCCTGCTTTGCACGCTACAGGGATTAAATCAGCTGCGTGATGTGTTGAGAGCTCATTTTCTTAAGAGAAGCGATATCCATCTTGAGCATTTACATATATGCCAAATACTCAGCGGAGAGCTCACGGCAGCAGGGATCAAACCTGTGACTGTCCAGTGACATGAATGAAGCCTGTGGTTTCATTCAGGTTTCTCCCTCTACACTTCACAAATGCAATTAAATCAACATGGTAAGCAGAAACGAAGGGTGGCGGACTCGTGCGCACATGCTAACTGACACCAGTGTTACCAGGCCAGGACAAAATAAAAGCCCAAAGCCAAACAGGGTCTAAACTATCAAAAACATCAGCATTGATCCATATTGATTACAGCTCCCTCTCAGCTGTTTCTCTGCAGGGTTTCTGTTCGTCAGCAACAAATCTGAGTTTAGCTGATCTGAAAACCCTCCTCACCAAAACACAGTGATAGCCTCTTTTACAGCTGTGGCAATTTATCATAATGAATCCTCTCATTTATTAATATTACAGAGACTAACCTGTGATTCTCAGATTTTTTTTTTTTAACTCTTTTTGTGTTTACTGTGTTTTTTACGGTGAAGGCACAGACGGGGAAGTGGGAGAGAGACTGGGGTTCAACATGCAACAGATGTCCCCGGCTGGAGTCAAACCAGGTAATGCTGCAGATCGTATTAAACACTGTTCCACCAGGACGCCCAGAAGGTGTAAGAATTTTTTACAGCACACCCACTGAACTACAGCGCCACAAAACGTCCAAATACATTCGACCATTTTTGATTTTCAGTCCGTAAATAAAAGAGAACTGTCATTCACTGCCCAAAGCTTTGGCCTTTAGTTCAACAGACAAAACACTTTCCATCGTCACCTCGCCCTGAGGAAATCTACACAATGTAAAACACTTCTCTGTGAAGGCGACAGCACAGCCCATCAGAACACAGCATCAAATGAATTTTGTCATTAATGTCAGCAGAACGAACCATCACTGTCTTTTGACATCAGTAACACCTGATATCAGTAACCTGCGGCTGAGCAAACCGGTGACTCCAGCATGTGCTGTGAAGTAGTCCCTGTGTCCTCACAGTGTTGACAGTCCAAAGTGATGATCAGCGCCCATCAGTCTCCAGGTTTTACAGGAACGACCGTCCCTTTCCATCGGTCAATCATTGACCAATGTCTCCGACACAAGAGGGAAATCAATACCGCAGCTACATCAGCGGCTGCAGCAGATTTTATCAGCACCTTATTCTGATCTCTTTTTCTCCTCTGTGGTTAAATAAAGTCTTTAATTTAAAAAAATCAAAGTGCTCCTAAATCATCAGTGTGAAAGTTACCAGCTTCCTGCCGGGCTCGCTGAATGACTGGCTGATTAACATGACTGACATGCAGATGTGATGGCAGACTGACTGTCAGTAAAATGAGACAGCTACAGTCCAGACATGAAGGAGACAGGCACTTCTATGTCTTTAGTCTTGTTGAGTATCTAGAATTAGCACTCATCAATACTTATAAAACTGTGAAGTCAGAGTAGTTTGGTCTTTACCTGGTGGTGTGTAAGCGTCCATGGAGGTCTGGACCACCAGCGACCGTCGCTTCGAAGGCATAGGCACGGCCATCTTCCTCTCTTTGTGCTTGGCCAAGGCCGCCTGCACTGCCTCTGTGTGCACATCTGGAGACAAACACACAGTGGGTTTCAAACCTTCAGGTAAGGTTTAACATTCCAGAGCCTTTTAATTCACAGTGGTGCCAAAAATGATCAAACAACCCAAACCCATTTCGCTAGAGGCTGAAAACCACAGGGTCATGACCTTTATGTGGTTGTGGACTTTTATTATCGAAGCTGAATCCACCATGGAGACTGTTTTCATGTTTTATTCATGCTGTTTGAGTAAAACTCCACACATCAGAGTTGGCCGCTCTCAAGCCTCGTCACAGTGCTGTATACTGTTTAATATGTTTTTACTGCCTGCCTTTGATTTCCTTTCATTTCTGTACAGTAAGAAAATGATCTTGCAGATGTTGATGATGATGCTGACTAAATAACTAAGGAAAGAAAGTGACTTTTCAGGCTCCAGTAATGACTGTGGCATGCAGTGCTAACATTGGGCAAAGGTATTAAATAATGGAGAAATGAGACACAGTCCACCAAACCGAAGCACTAGCACCGAGGGACAGAGGACAGAAGCAGCGGCAGGACTACCAGCTGGCCTCTGTGTTTGTGCTGCAGTGCTGCAGTGTTCGTCTTACAATGAGCATCATGTTCCCATTTCTTCACATTCAGGTTACGTACACAAACGTTCCCAGTTTGACAGCGGTTCCCATGAGCACCTGTGGTTTCCGACCAGATTAAGTTCAGGGAGTGTCGGTGAGGACCTTTTGTAAATGAGTGTTTCTAAGAGGGAGATAAAGCGCTGCGATCCACCCGCAGCTCGGTTTGTTTGAAGGGTGTCCATTGCCAGCAGAAGGCAAACACACAGCGCCTGACGATGCAGAGACGGCAGGCTGCTGGCCCGATAATGACACGAGTAAGACGTTTGTCAGAATGAATGGGGCTCACAGATGCACGTTTGTTTGGCTTGTGTGTTTGCTTATGTAGGCAAACAGAGGCAATTCAAATCTCAAGTGCACGTTTATTGTCTTATGGTTGACTGAGTGTGACTGCATAGTGTGTGAAAGTGAGTGTGTGTGTGTGTGTGTGTGTGTGTGTGTGTGTGTGTGTGTGTGTGTGTGTGGTGTTTAAAGGTGCTTGCAAAGCTTTTTTTGTTTTTTTTTGTTTAATGGGTTAAAAGTTTTCACAGGATTTATTTTCCATCAGATCAAACTCAAACAAACTCAAACTCTCCAGCAGCATATGGGGAATGTGATAATAAAGTCAACCAGGTTTTTCCAGCTGGTCCAAAGTTTCAAACCTTCACTTGTTTCTTTTCTTATTGGACTACTGCACGTCTTCACTTCTAACCTAAAACGTCACCAGGACAAATTCCTACAGATTAATTTGGAATGAGATGCCACTGAAAAGAATTTACCCAAGCTGAAATCCTTAGTTAATCCTGTATTAATCTTTAGTCGACACCAGATGGAACAAAACCAAACAATGCATGTTGCAAGAGCTGTGACAGATTTACCAAAAGCATTTTCCACAGATCTTTGCCCAGTCTGCACAGACAGACTGAGCATATCAACCAGGACACTGTGTCTTAATACTGACAGCAGTACGAGGACTGTCCTCCACCCACAGGAAGAGAATGGCACCACACACAAACTCAGTTAGAGTCCAAATTCCTCTCAGTCTCAGTTACTGGGAACCGAGGGTGTCCATTAGATCGAGATCTGGAATGATGAGATCTATAAAATTATTGGAGCCATGCTGTAAGGTAATTAATACTCATAAAGTATTTCTATGTCTATGTACATTTTCATATGTATCTGCATATGACACATGGGTGATATTAATACGAACACCATGTATTAAAGTATTAGAGAGTTATATCAGACAAACTCACGATGCTAATGAGGTGATTAATGAAGCTAATTAACACAATGATTAGCAAATATTTCTATGTGAGGAGATGAGACATAACATCATTGTTAATTTCACCTGTTGATACGATCCAAAATTTAGTTCACCTGGTCGATGTGAGACTAAAGTGGGAGTAAGACATACAGATGTACTGCGATGACGGGACGTGAAAAGTGACGACACTGCCTCTTACCTGATCTGTAGCGTTCATCTCTGGAGCCAGAAGACCGCCGGCGGTGGTAGCGGGAGGACGAAGAGGGGGTGACGGGTGTTCTCCTCTCCTGGCCCATGGACGGATCCATTCCTGAAACAGAAGGGTTCGGATTTTAGCCTTAACAGTCATTAGCTGGAGCTGCAGCTGTGATTAGCTCATCCTGCACATTTTAAATGGTGCCATATTGTAAACTCTGAAAACACCTGATCTGTGGCACAATAAAACCAAACAGCATGACAAAAATGTGCATGAAGCAGAATGATCACAAACCAGCCGAGATGCATGCAGTACATTCACACGCTGTCTGGGAATTCACACTTCCTTCAAGAAACGTCTCTTCCTTTGGGGAAATTCTGTGCGTATTTGTAATTCCTTTTGGTTTTTGTTTGTTTGTTTTGCAGTCTAACAAATAAAAAAGAGCAGAATAATCAAATAATACCTGTTGAGTGAGCTAAAGTCCAAAACATAAAATAAATGTGTTCTTTTGAAACTTCCCAATTCAATTAAATGTAACTTTATTTACAGGAAAAAAGAGAAACAATCACAAAACTGAAAACAATATAAAGGCTAGATTTTCAAACCTGCCATGTGAAATACGGCAACTGAGACAGATACTCAGACTCACAGAGAAAACAGCCTCCCTACACACCAATCAATAAGTCTGATGATAATAACCACCCTGTTCCTGACGGATACGAGCGCTCCAGAGCTGCTGATCTATGAACATCCATCTCAGCTTCACACTTCCACTCTCGTCTGTCTTCATTAGAGCTCTCGGCGTGGCTCAGAGTACCGCTGCTGCTCGGGAGAAAGGCTAAAAGTTGATTAGCCAACCATATAACGACTACCAGCCAGCACAGGAATACATGAGAGGTCTGCAAAATACCTCAGTGTGCTGTTTCCTCTGGAGAGTCTGGATGGATGGACCCACCCCCACCCCCTGTCTCCTTCCCCCTGTCTCCTTCCCCTTTGCTTTTCTTTCTCTGTCCTTTTCCTTTACTCAATTTCTTTTGCAAGCAGCAGACTGTTCACACCTGTTTGGTTGTTTATTTATTAGTTAGTTACAGAAACAATGTGAAATGCATTCAGATGCTTGTTCACATGATGCACCTGCATGTCTGCATGTCGATGTGCACGAATCCTTCATACAAGCACATCTGAGAAGCAACTTTATTGACAAGGAGAGAAAGAACACAAAGGACAAAAAAACCATAGCAGCAAAAAAATATTAACAATTGAACACACAAAAAATATATATGGAAAATACAAAATAAAATGGTACACAGTACATAAAATGCATTATAATGTAAATCGGAAGTGACCAGATCTTATAATACATTCGCTAACCACACGGTTTCTTTTTGTTTTAC
>JBBMJY010000006.1:21098249-21120338 GCA_037833715.1 Toxotes lorentzi
TCAACCTGTGTACCCGCTGACAACAAAAAAAAAAAAAGGGGGGTTTGTTTGTCGGGTGGTGTGACGGGGAGGGGAGAGAGAGAGACACACACACACACACACACACACACACACACACACACACACACACACACACAGTCCTCCAAGGTTTATCCTCACATACACGGGCTTTGATCCGTTGGGATGTGCAACTCCCATCTCTAGTGGTTACTATGGCGATAACCACCAAACAAAGGGGGGCGATGTGGATGGAATTAATATTGTGATAATTATCTGAGTGTTGTCTGAAACATCTTCATCAACATCTTCATCTGAAATGATCAGAACTGCACGTGTGTTTCTGACCACAGGAAACAGCCCTGTGGTTTAAAATAAAAGACCTCCCACTGTGACAGATGTTAACGTCACAGGATAAAACTCACACTGAAATCTTGACGACTGAACATGACTTTCCTATAGACTGTGTGGTGCAGAGATGTTTGCATTCAGTTTGACTATGAGGTAACAACAGTGACCTTTAGGTGATGCTGTTTACAGCAGCGCTCCACAGACTGGACGACAGATAGAAGAGAATAAAACCCTGGAAACGCTTCACATACCCACCTGGAAGCAACATTGAGCTCCTACTGGCCTCTGAGCCAGGAACGTTTGACCGCCTCAGGAGGCAGCATCGTTCTGAACACCTGCCATGCTCGAAATCTTTCCCAGGAAAAACAACACGCTTCAAGATCCCTTTAAGTTCCCAAACGTGGAACCACTACAAATGAACAGTAAGAGAAAAGAGCGCCACCAGCTGAACAAACACCACAGAGACGAGCACTCGACACCTGAGAAGAAGTAACAGTGGTAACAATAACAGTGGAGATGCCCACAACGACTGAAACTGGAGTTCATGACAGACACACACACACACACCCTGCTCAGGACTGATGTAGAGCGCTGTCAAACGATCCCTTATTAAACCTGAATAATGTGACAGGAGCACTAATACAAGCAGAAACCCAAACATGTCCCAAAGTTAGAGTTCTGAAGCACAGGGGAAGTGGATCGGATAAAAACGTCATCCTTCAGAAAACAAATCCTAAACTGTGATCTCATTTCCTGCAGCGGCCAGAAAAACAGAGAGAGAGACAGAGAGAGAGAGGGGTAGAGAGAGGGAGAGAGAGAGGGGTAGAGAGAGGGGGAGAGAGAGAGAGACGGAGAGAGAGAGAGGGAGCTTTACAGCTGTGGTCTGTTCGTGTCTTTGGTCCCGAGAGGCCGTTTTCTCACGATTCCTCGCTTCAACAAACTGACCTACATGTCCGAGGAAAGTCCCCCGTCTAGTCGGCCATCTTGTGATAAGAGTGGACTTGACTCGCGGCCGAGGATTTGGGTCACGCGGTCAATTTTTCCAGCAGATCGCCCGGGCAGTGTCATGTGTCTGTTACAGTGCATTACAACACGGTCTGGATTAAAAACACATCTCTGCAGCTCTTTGATGAGGCTTTTCACGGACTGCTTCATGTGCTCTGGAAATATGAATCAGAAATACATCAAAGAATACTGCAGCTGTTTGAAGAGAGGCCCCAAGAAATGAAAGCGCCCTCATCAGAACAATTACAGCTTTGGTCAGTCACTTTAAATCAACTGTCTTCATGTTTACCTGACGATTAACCTCCTACTGTGATGTGAATGATGATGACTGTCTCATAGTTAAGGTGCCTTAACACACACACACACACGCACACACACACACAATACCTGTTAGTAGGATCAATTATTGCTGGTTTCAGTCTTTTACAGGAATGTATTGGTGTGAACATACTGAGTTTAATCCTCTGAACTTCAGGGTTGTGTGCGTCACAAACGGACTCGATCCTGTGACCAGTAGAAATTTGCCTACTGAAATGATTCTCAAAATAGAACAGGAAAACCTGTGTGTGTGTGTGTGTGTGTGTGTGTGTGTGTGTGTGTGTGTGTGTGTGTGTGTGTGTGTGTGTGTGTGTGTGTTTCTAACAGACCAGGATCCTGCAGCCAGTAAAAATTTGCCTACAGAAGAGACTCCCAAAATAGAACAGGATAACCTTTGATACTCAATACGGCTGAGGTCCCACCATGCCCAACACACACACACACACGCACACACACACACAGCTTGCACCTGTGCAGGTATATTTACCTTGAGGGCTGAGATGGTGACAGTTGGACTTCTGACAAACACATAAATCACACAAACAAACTCACTCTCATTTACAGCTGAACCCCTCTAATCTTTACATGACAGTGTGTCTGCAGTAATATTACCAAAACAGTAAAACTGAATACAAACTCCTCTCCTGTCTCCAGCTCGTCTTGACCTCTGACCTCCTTGTGAAGAGACGTGGGTCAGGTATGAATGAGTGTCTCCTTCTGGGATCTAAAAATGCTGGTTTGTCCGTTCGTCTGATTCAAAGAGGCAGAAAACCTTTGACAGCTGGAGCTCCTCATGTTTTTGATGAAAATCAACACGTGTAAAACCACAAACCCCAGAGATTCTGAATAATCACGAAAGCAGAACGTTACAAGACAGTGGAGAACAAAAGAGGAACAAGAGCTTAATTAACTACACTCGACTACATTTCAAGACATTTTAACCCAGGACGTAAACGATCACGGGACCCGTGCTGAGAGACCTCCAGCTCACCCTCTGCTGAACCCATCATGGAGTCTAAACAGAAACCTCCTCAGTCACACTCAGTGAGCTGCTAATGGGCCGTCAGGTGCACGTCACTGACTCAAACAGTTGCACACTGCACTGACGCCAATGTTCAGGCCCAGACTTTACTGAAAGAAATGCTGCGTCACTCAACAGCTAAAGAATTCCATCTGCGAAACAAGATGCACACAGACAATCAGCGTCCAAGGCATTAACAAGCAAAGGTAAGTTGGAGGAGGAGTTACACATCGCTGTGCACCACAAAACAACTTTAACATTCAAAGTCCAGTCAGAGGTCAGAGGTCAGCAATAGAGCAAAAGCTCCAGCTTCTCGCTCAACTGCATCTACAGTCATCAAGGAAACCACCTGACAGCTCTATAAGTGAAAAAAGACCACAGATATAACCCAACACGAGCTGACGTGTGAAAAAGTATGAGCCCCGTCGCAGTAAAGATCTGATGGAGATAAACTCAATGCAAACCTGTGCCAGCTGATAACCTCCAAAGTGTTATCAGGGGAGCCCGGTGCATTTCACACGCCTTCAAACAAAAGCTGCTTTACAGAAAATGAAAATGGGGGTTTAATGCCCTGTAAGACTATTGGGTTTTTAACAGAGTGAGTGTGTGTGTGTGTGTGTGTGTGGAAGCCTTATCAAATCCTGCTAAAAGCTCCTTACAGGGAACCCACAGGGGCAACCACACAGACTCAAAATAGACACACGCTTCCCAAAATGCACACGGACGTGGGCCGTCCTGCCCAAAGACTGAAAGGTCGGGTTTGATTTGCTTCACATGCAGGTAACATCTCAGGCCATCAAAGGTTGGTGAGTTGGTCTGACTCTCTGTCTCTAAGGATTCCTGTGAAGGAAAGGTTGGGCGGGATCTAAGTGAATCTTGGTCTAGTGATCTGGATGTGGGATTTCCATCACATGGACACTTCTGCTGAAAACTAGTCGCTGTGGCCAAGACTCTTTTGAATCAGTTGTTTTATTAACAGCTGATCCAAGAAGAGACAGTGATGCAGCATTGAGGATGCCAGCACTGAATGCACTGAAACATTTATCTGGTATTCACTGAAACTGCAGCACAACTAAACAAGAGTAAGGTCATCAGTCTAAAGCTGCTGATGCTGTCGACCAAAATTCTCCACGAGCCAGCCTTTTTTGTTTTCAGGTAGCTTACAGTGGCACTTTCCTGGAAATACGATCAAATGGTGCAGAAACTGACACCTGATCAAAGGTTCCTACCTGTGCTTCCTGCAGAGGAAGACGACAGCAGGCGCACAAAACAGTGAAACACAAGGCTTTACGTGTTTAACGTGAAGATTTAAAAAAAATGAATGCCTTCAGACGTGACATCAGTGTCTTTGCTGTCCCATGACTGAGAGTTTGCCCTTGAGGTGAAAGACGATGGAAGTGAAAAGGAAGCCCTCTCTTCTGCCTATTAAAAAAAAACAAAAAAAGAAATGCTTGAATTCCTGATGGCTTTGGCAGATGTTACGCTGGCTGACAGCTGTTGTACTGGGCAGCTCCCACATGTGTACATCTATACTGCAGCATGAGCATTCAGCAGACACTTTCCAAGAATAAATCAAGACTAATAAACATGAAGAATAAAACATTTTTAAGCTTTCTGACTGAACATCAGTCGCTGCCAACAGGTACCCACTCCTGCACCTACATCGCATCCATCCATCTTTCCAATGCGTCCACAGCCAAAAGAAAAGGCTTCCTCCTTAACTCAATTACATCCGCCAGCTGCAATCTGGAGAAAAGGAGGAGGAGGAGGAAGTGGTGACCCGGACTTTGGCTCTCAGCGTAGCTGACTGTGTTCTGGGGGGGGGGCAGAGTGGCTGAGCAGCTGTGTTAGCCAGGAAATGTACACAGCACAGCACAGAGAGGTGCAGTGCAGCAGCCTGATGCCCTCAGTCAGTTCACAGTGTGATGCTCTGAACTCTCAGCTGTTTCTTTATGTTTTCTTTACATACGTCGTCAGACTTTCAGAATATGTCAAGCTGTTCTGAAACAGCATCATTTGGCTTGTGAGTGGCACCACTCGTGTACCAAAACGAAAAGTTTCACACTATTTGAAAGTGTTTTTTGTCTGTGAGTCATGAAGAGATCAACACAGTCTAAATATCTGTATGAATGGAGAGAGGAGCTGGAAAACCTACCCAGACCTGAGACGCACAATTTCCTTCTCTTCAAGTTCATTTTGAAATGATGCGTAACTGAACGACGCTCGAGAAGAAGAAAAGGGAGCTGTCTGTGATGTAGCCAGTCAGGTGCTACGAGTTCAGGAAACCAAAGCCGAGTCATGGCAGAGCCAATATTTAGAACAGGTCAGAAAATCTGGGTGGGGAAAGACTCTCGACAGCTACCGTCCCTTAACAGGCTTTTAACAATAAACACAACCTCATTTTCTCCTGTAGAGAAGCTCAGTAGCCACCAGCAAAAAAAAAAAGAGGTTTAATGCAAGCTATGAAGCAGGGCGTAGCTGTAAAAGAACATGTGTGCTCAGTTAGTTTTCTCTGGATAAATAAAGACTGAGTGCAGGTTCAACTGCTCTCAAAGCTGTGCAGAGTGAGGGTTAGAGAAATGAGCCAGTTTTCAGGTCTCAGGTCTGGATTGCATCGCCGTTCTGGTTTAAACACACACACGCACACACACGCACACACACACACACACACACACACACACACACCTGTACATACAGACAATAATCCAGTGGCTGTGTAAAACCATCATTCAGTATTAGTCTTTCACACCCAGATCCCAGATATGGCTGGCTTCTCCCCACTGCTCATGGGAAATAAAGCACTTCAAGCCAGAGATCACTGGGCCAAGGCTACGCTGCTCACTGCCAAATGGCATTCTGGGTAGGACTGTGAGCCAGGAGGGTTCGGTCACTTGTCCATTTTGAGCAGATCAGAAGAGGCACTGTGATTTGTTCTGAAGACTGATGCAGGGTAGTGTTTCGCCAGCAGGTCTGTTAATGTTTTGAAGTCTTAAATACTCACTTTTCAACCAAATGTCATCTGCTCAACAAGAACGTCTGAAGTCAAGGTCTTCTTACCGCATCGGCTCCACTAAGCAGTTCAGGCTGGCTTAGCTGAAAGCTCTGGGGAAAAAGCACTAGTAAGTGGGCCTTGAGTAGAAGTTAAGGTTTGTTTTTGGTTTTTATTGTTTCCAGGGTTAATAATGACATTTCCTGCTCGCAGGTTTTTACATGGCTGCAGTTTTACTCCATTTACAGCTGTGATGCTACTGACACCATTTTGTCCAAAGCTGTGCCACAAACTGTGACTTTCTTGTGTTTCAGGGCTTCTCATGAGCCTGAAGTTGCCAAAACTTCACTTGCATTTTATTCCCATTGACAGACAGAGCCTGGGACCGTCGACCAGCGCACCCTTCAGCCCTCCAGGACCTAACGACCAGCAGTGAATTTCTTTCTAAAATATTCCAGCCCTCTTCTGCCTGGCATGGCGAGAGCAGCGGAGGTATTTCCACGTGCTGCAGAGAGTCAGCTGCAGTGCTGCTTGGCAAGGCACTCGCGTTCCCCCGGTGCTCCACCCAGCAGCCCTGAACAATTTGACCGAGAGGAAATACCAGCGTGTGCTGCTAAAACAATGTGGTTTAAATCAGAGAGGAGAGCGGGCCTTTAAAACTACGGCTCAGTTTCTCCCTCAATGCTTTTTTTTTTTTCTAGCTTTCTCTCACTGCTTTGTACAAGAAAACACTTTCAGTCCTGAGGGTTAGTCAGCAGAAAACTGTTCAGAAACCTTTCTTTCATCTCTTTTCCCTCCTTTCTCCATTCCCATCTTTTTTCTTTCCCTTCTTTCTCAGCCTTCAGCCTCTTCAGTCTTCACACGACTTGTCGCTAATGGACTCAAACACAGCGAGACGTTTGGAGGAGTGCTGAAATGTGGGAACACAGAAACTCCCTTAACCTTAGTGCCTGGCTATTCACACGGCAGGCCTCAGCCCAAATCAAACATGGCTGCAAACATTAATATTAGACCACCAGAAAAGAAGAAAGCCTCACGCCAGGCTCAGAGTGCGGTACAACGCCGGCTGAGAGGAGATCAAAGTGGGCAAATGATTAAAAAACACAACTGAAAGATACGTTAGACGTCTTTTCCTGTCACATTTGAATCTTTGTGTTGAATAATTGGGCGACTGAGACGTCACGCTAACCTTCCCGAGACTTGAGAGCCTTCACGACGAGAGATATGAAGTTCAGTTTAAAAAGCAGAGTTTTATTTTCCAGTCTTCACCACAGGATAATGAGTGAGGGTGGTGGCGGAGATCTCCGTCAGTTTAAGGCTGAAGGAGAAGCAGTCTGAGTGGAAGACTTCTCTTCCTTTCTTTCTTTCTTTTTTTCATTCTTTCAAAAAAGTCACCTTTCACAAACAGAAATCACGATGACGCTGAGAGAGCAGTGAAATGTACCCTGACTTTTCAGGGGTTAGCGTTACTACAGCACATCCCACTTAATGCTGAGGCTAAGAAAAGAAATCAACTCTCCGTTCCTACTGTTCAGAGCAGATTTAAAGCCGTGTGGCAGCAGAAATATGAAATCCAAGGGCGTTACAGCCTGATGTGACCACAGGAACTGGGTGTGAAATACTGTAGAAGCTCTGGTTTTCTCAAAACCATGTTTGGAAGTAGGCCAGCAGGGTGAGCTGAAACTGAATAAGATATGAGATAAAATAATAAGATGGGAAGTAATGGGAAGGTCACAGGGTTGATTCTACAGAAAGGAAAGTGGCTATCAAACTGTCCACGATCAACAAAGCCGCAAGAAATTCTGTTATTCTCTGAGGACGCGAGCACATCAGCTCATTTCTGATGCAGACCGAGATCTGTCCTTCACACGGGGAATCAAAACATGTCAAAACCGGACTTCTTCTTCTTTACTTTTTATTCTATTTGACAGTTTAGGAGTTCAACCAGATTTTTGCAAACGTTTGACAGCATTTTATTCAGGCAGGGGTCACTTCCCGCTCTCTGCTGGTGTTTTACGTCTATCTGTAGTGTAGCAGTGAGAAAAGAAAACTTTACGTCTTCGTTGTCATGGTTTTTGGTGTTTATCTTCATTCTCTTCGTTATTACACGTGTATTTTAGTGTTGTTGCCATGCGGCAAAAGCAGTTGCTCATCTGGAACGAATCAGGAGAAATACTTCAAACAGTTAAACAGCTTGAATGTTGAAGGAGTCGGGCGTTTCGAGTTGAACTAAATAAAGCTTCATGTCTCTTCTTTAACTTGTACTTCTGCTAAAACAACAGCAGCTCAAGCTGGACGTCATCCTGCAGCCCTGAATTCCTGAGGCTGGATCCTGGCCATGGAATTGGGAGCCCAGAACATTAAGCTATGCCTTAGTTATACCAGCAGGTATTTTACAGACACACACAAACACACACACACACTCACATGCACGCACAGCTGGTGCTTAACCACCTCTGGTGACCCCAATCGTTCCAACTGTACAGATTGAGTTTCCACAGCATCTGTGCCGGCCACATGTGTGTATCTAACATGGCTAATATGGCTAATCCCCCGGCCCACACACACACACACTTATTCAGATTGTGAGTGGGTTTATCTGCAGCGGTGGGTGGATGTCAACAAACCAAATCCCTGTTTGACCTGCTATCAGCGCAGCAGGTGGCTGCACACTCTCATTTGACAACATACTCAGACTGTTCACAGTAATTCTGCAGAGCAACAGCCAGGTTTCACTACAGCTGTAGATTAAACTGAAACCCATCACCAGCCTTCGTTATCACAGTACGATGCCCGTAACACATGCAACTCTCCGGTGCCGGCGTATGGTTCCTGTGGTGACGATCTGCTGTGAGAACATGACGCTACGCTGTGCACAAACTCCATCCGGCACACCTGTCCAGAACCCGGTGCTGCGACAGGCTCCAGTCAGCCTGTAAAGAAAACTCTTCTTATTTTATGTAATCTCACAGGCTCCAAACTGAAATGATTCTCCAGCACCTCTGGGTGAACATCGTTCTTCAGTCTTGATGTAATACCGTTTGCTTTTATCACCAGTGAAGCACCCTAAAGTGAACTGGACTGAACTGAATTCTGTAAGTGAACACAATTTGCCTCTTTCTAAACATTCTGCTTTCCCAACAGACAGACAGACAGACAGACAGACAGACAGACAGACAGACAGACAGAGTGTTGAAAAATAATAAAAGTCCGGCCAGATGATTTGGGGATTTGGTGCGGTGAAGGGAAACGAGCGGCGAAGAAAGGGGGTGATGGAGGGGAGAGCATTGTCAAATGTCTCGTCCTCTTTCTTCTCCCTCCATTTCCAGCCTGCATCCTTCCTACTTAAAGCTGGTGTTGGGGTGCACACACACCCATGGAAACCTGTGTTGCATGTGGCTCGAAAAGAACAAAAAAATATAACTTATTTATGTCCAGACTGAATGAATAACACCCTCCCCTCCCAAAACAGTTAACACTGCTCAGAGAAAAACATTTAAATCAGATTAAATCTGACATTTACTCTGATTTAATTTAATTTAAATCAGAGAAAACGTCAGAAACGTGTCAACGCTTTGGTTTATATACAACCGTGATTTAATCCACCAGAAACAGTCATAAAAACCAGGTCCTACACGTCAGTACAACCAAACTCCAAACTCCAGCGTCTCTTCACATCAAAGGAAACCGAGCGTGTGGAGCATTTGGCAAAAACCAACAAGAGGAGGAGAAAAGTGCTGCACAGACAACATGCATTAGCAGAATCCTAATTCTACAACTTGAACTGTAAACTTCTGTAAACAGGCGTAACTTCACACTGCGTTTCACAACATCATTTCAGTTTGTGCCTGATGCACAACCTGAAATCCACTTTCTGACCCATGAAGGAGACAAAACTGAACTGCAACCAAACCAACAAACCAACACAGAAAAAAACATCTGACTTGTTTCAGATTCAACTCACAGGCTGGAAGTTTAAAGTCATTCGGATTCAGTATAAACATCACAGTTTCAATGACAGGCTTGTACAAAGTGATACAGAATAAATATGATCAGTGAATAAATGTAAAATACTCCATTACAAGTAAAAGTCCTTCACTCAGAAGCCCACCTAAATTAAAGCACATTATGAGAGATTTAAGACTGTAACACGTGAGACTGATCAACAGGTGAGAATTTAAAGAAAGAAAATAAAGATTATTAAAGAAAAAATTAAAGAAACATTCACCATTTCAAAATATTTACGTTTAAAATCACCATCACTACCATTAACAATCAGAGCCTCTTCATCTTCTACTGTCATTTAAATGCTTCGTATGTGATGCGGGAAGAGGAGGAAGATGAGGGGAACAGAGGAGGAGGAGGAGGAGGAGGAGAGGGGAGGAAGAGTGGCTCAGATTTCATTACATTCTCTACATGAGTAAAATGCCTGGGAGGCTCCTGCCTGCTTCCTGCCCTGCTCCCTGCTGTGTGTGCGTGTGTGTGTGTGTGTGTGTGTATTTTGAGTACATCCACACACACACACACACACACAGTGTTTTTCTTACCGTCCCTCTCTCCCTCTTTCTATCTGTCAAGATTTCGGGTTTCTAAAATGGATTTATCCCACAGGGTCGCTCGGGGCTGCTCCCATGAGCCACTGCTGCACCGAGAGATGGAGAGAAGTAGAAAGAAATAAGAAGAGGAGAAGAGAGACAGAGACACAGAGAGAGAGAGGGAGAGAGGGAGAGAGAGGGAGAGGCCCTGCAACACGTTTGGCAGATATTTACAGTCATTTATTTCTGGGTTTTTTTTTCCACAATAAACTGCTTCTATATTCAGGATCTTTTGGCAGCTCGGCTCATGTAACATTCATGCCAATAAACGCTAATGAATTGAATTCAGTTGAGAGGGGAGCCGGCGAGTGATGCAGCAAAAGATAGCACCACACACACACACATGCTCAGACACACACAGGGGGACTCGCACTCCGTGACTCCCCACCTTAACAACTTGCCTCACAGCAGCTGGTCCATTTCATGCTCAGGCAAAAATCAGACTGATCGATCGAGGCGAGAGGAAGAGAGAGGAGAACAGAGAGAGGCCAGCAGCTATGATTTGTGATGCCTTCACCACAGCAACATGTTCCAGCCTCGTGTACCAAACCCCGACGCATACTGATGAGCCGCGGCTGCAAACTGCTTCCATCTGGGAGGCAAAGGCTTCCTACTGCAAATTCACTGGGCCGCGGAATAAGAAGCACTCGTCGCCATCATCACTGCTGCATCAACAGGTGGTGTTTTGACTCTCCTCCATCAGGCCGAGGCTCTCTGCGTACACTCGACACACTCTGAAAAAGTCTCCCACTGCAGCTGTGCTGTCGCACTCTGCTGCTTTCGTGCCTCCTGTACTTGATTTTTCTTCTTGGAGAAAACGTGTGCTGAAGGACAGAAGGTTGACTTTGAAACAGGAGCTTCTATCTGCCGCCGTAGTCAAAACTGAACCACCATCAGTTTCTGAGACCGTAACTTCTAAACAAACAAACCCTCATCCAGAGGGACACGGCCTTCGAGGCCTTTTGTAAACATGTAAACAATGACTGCTCACACCTCGCCCCCCACAAACAATCAGCACTCGTAACAAAAAGAAATAATTTGAGAAAAAGAAATCATTTGACATTTTGGAAAATCCACTTCAATTCACTTTCCTGCTGAGAACAGGATGAGATGATCATCACACTCCACACTATTCCCTTAATCTTAACCACGGAGGTGTAACAGTCATTGACACGGCTTTGGACAAACAGTGTAATTATGCCGAAAGAGAAACCAGATCAGAAAACGGTCTTCTTGCTCGTTTCTGGATGTCGCTGGACCTCAGCACAGGGAAGAGAGAAATGTGTTTGTGTTCCTCACATTAAGCTTTAAGCTTTTCCTTTCCATTAACAATGTCCTTGTAACGATAGAAAATCCCCAGACATCACTGTCAGCAGTTTTCACTTTGACTATGTTCCACAAAAGAAACGGTCCCTATGGAGTAAAAACCTCTGACTGTGAGATTTGTTGATTAAAGTGAATAAACAGCCATAGTTAGACCGATAAATCAGCCTAGCCGATATTATCAGGTGATATTAGCTCATTGCACATATCAGACGTGGCATCAGTCTATATTTTGGCTGATAACTTGCAGCACACTGAAGTATAGAAATCCCAAACTAGGTGTGAGATAGTTTGTCCAACAGATTGAAAAGTGCTCAGTGTGAATCTTCAGACAGATCTGAGGTGTCTTTATGAAGACTGAGTGTTTAGGTCATGGTTTAGACTTCTCTTCGTCCCACACAGTTACTCCCTGAAGTCCTTGGCCTCCAACACATATTTCCTGTTATTGGTGTTAATATGAGTGTCAGCTCAATTACGTGTTGTCTGAGTAACAAATCAAAACTAATGTGGGCTGCCGTTAGATGAGCGGGACAAACAGTTAAACCCTGTTGTAAGGGGACACTGGGGTTCATGTAGGCAGCCTGCAGGGACAGGCAGGCGTGACGGGACACGGCCCGAGCGACCCGGATTTACCTGGGAAACCAGCCAACACGCCGGAGTGAATGCTGCTGCTGCTGCAGCTACACGGCCTGCTCCACCTGTACTTAGGTTTATAAACTGTCTCACACCTGAAACTAACAACACAATGATTTCTATTAAACCCACAATCATAGGTTTATCTCAGAAAGCTTTACAATCTGTACTACACAGATCTATCGTCAAACACCCGCAGCAAATAGAGGTCATAGACGTAAAACCTGAATTAATAGAACTGCAGTACAAGGACTGCTTGTTTTTTGTGGATTAATTCATTAGTTAACAACTCATCCCCAACACAACTTAAACAAAGCAAAACAAAAAAAAAATGCCAAAAACCATGGAGATTGAACAAACACACCCACCGGTACCAGTACAACAGCTACTACAGTTACTACAAGCAGCGCTCCCTCTGCTGAACACACACAGTCAAATGGACGAGGAGCGAAGGCTCATTGTGGCTGATATAATGAGGACACCGAGCCGAATGTAACTGGAGTAGAAAGAGAGTGAACTTCAACCCAGTTCTTCACCACAGCTCTGAGCACAGTTCACTGCTCAGCACTGAGGTGACCCCACATTAACAAGACGCCACCAGACCGCAGGTATGACCCCGAACAAATCTTCATTTAAAAATCCCAGATTGCTCATAGCAGCCATTTTGAAAGGCACTAAACAAACGCTGTGTTAGTTTGGAGGACAATCAATTGGGGGGGGTCATTTCGTATGTGCTTCTTTCTGTTTGTCAAGACAAAAACAACGAGTCGCATGTTTTCAGCTTCAGAGGAACGAGGAGCCAGGTGTGTGTTTGTGTGTCTCTGTGTGTTACATATGTGTGAAAACAGGATGCTGGGAAAAAGGCAGAGGGGAACTGTGAAGCCGACCCAGTCAGGACACAGACATCCTGATGAGAAGCCACACACACACACACTCTCATGCAAAGAAAAACAGACACACACTTGTGCATCAAGGTGATGACATGTTCACACAGAGGAAGAGACGAACACAAACCAGGCAGCACAGACACAGTGGAAGGGAAACCCAAGACCTCAGTCCTCCTCCCTGTCGCTTAACTGGAAAGGTAAATGCTAGTCGAACAACCTTAACAATAGGCCTACAATTCCCATAATCCCACAGGGAGACAGACAATGACAAACCACTGGACATTGCTGAGCGACAGAGCAGTCTCTCATTTTACACCGAAGCACCATAAAAACTTTATTTTGACATCCTGCGGTTCAGACCGTAACAACAGGCCACTGAGCATCGAATTAAGATCAACCACATGCTATTTTAGATTTGGCTGAACACGTTCACAAACACACACACACACACACACACACACACATTTTAAGAGGCTCCTAACCTGCCTGTGACAGGGCAGGTTATTGTTGTCGGTGGATTTATCTCAGCAGTTTGTTTGTCTCTTATCAGATTTCTGCTGCTTTGGTTTCACATTTCCTATTGTTCTGGTCTTTTCTGATAAATGTGTTCGGCCTTAAATTGAAAGTTAGAGATTGTGTCTTTTGTGGTTTGTAATTTTATATCTTCATGTGTTCTGCTGTACAATTACGTATAAAAATAAAACGAATAAAAGAAAGCACACATGCACAAATATGTCTTTGTGGAGCACTTATCCATCACAGCTTAAACACACCGAGTCGCCTACTGAGTTCAAACGAGTTTATGTTCAGTCAAACTGACTGATGGTTTTGGTTGAAAACATTTCTGCTTGTATCGCTCTTTACATTTCACATCACTGGAAAAAAAACGCTGATCACCTGTGGTTTAGTTGAGGAAGCTCTACGAGAAATTTAGTGCAGCTCTCAGTGTCACGGAGGCAGCAGCGGCTGAGCAGAGTCGACAGGAAGTCTCCAGTCCATAAAGAAGAGTTTCAACTCCATTAAACAGTGTGGGGTGAGCTCTAACTTCTTCTGCTACTGCTGATATCACAACCTCTGCCACCAATATGAACTGCTGCTCTGCACTCCGGTGGCGTGAGCTCAGGCACAGACGTGTCAGCAGGATTGGTAAATAATCGGAAAATCATTGGAAAATGTTTCATCTTCAGATGAAGCCACACAGCTCCTGGTGGCAGAAGAAGGTACTCACATCCTTCACTTGAGTAAACGTACCAATACAACAGTGTAGAAATAAGTGAAAGTAAATGTACATGAGTTATTATGAGCTGAATTAAAAGTACAGGTACTTGTTCGGCATGGCTCCTGTGGCTTTAATGAACTATCCTGTTAACACTGATGCATCTGCAGCATTTTACTGTCCAGGTGGAGCTGGTCTTCACTGCTTTAACCCTTAGGTTCAGGGTCACCAGATAAAGAGAGGAGAGGCCAGAAAGCACAAAGTCCAGTATTTCAGTACATGTACTAATGTCTGCAGAGTTGGCTTACTGGAAGCTTGTGGAGAAACTACTACAAAACCCATTTACAATCAGTTAACAATGAAAATACACACAAGACACACACACACACTCACACACACACACACAGTATCCCTTCTCCCTTTTAGTGAGGCCAGGAGGCTAAAAGAGCTGAGACAGGGAGATCCTGGCCGAGCTCAGCCCGAACAACAACCCATCAGTCTGCTCCGCCAGCAGACAAAAAAAAAAAAAACAACCTCACCCCGATATCTCACCACTTCATCTGCAGCCCAATGTCTACTGAGGTGTGTATTACATGGAAGGACGTATGTGACCAGGTGCAGAGGTGGGGGAAAGGTAGGCGTGGGGAAATCTACCCTGCCCCCCCCTTCCAGTGTGCAGCCACATCAGCAGCTCCAGTCAGTGTTTGTCGCAGCACCTGAGGGGGTGAAGCGATCTGTGGTAGAGGTTCACCAGCGGCAATGAAAGCAGAAGAAAACTGTCTTAACTGCGAAGCTATAATCTCTGTATCACGTTACATCTTTCCATTACACACATTACTCCACCAAATCCCTGCGGTGCTTAGACACGGGAACTGACGTGGTTGTTCTACACCAACAAAGATAACACGAGACACGAACAGCTGAGGAGCTGTGACTATAAAGGAGAATCGTCTTTACTCCATTTACCTCAGCTTGTTTGAATAAACGCCTAAATACAAATGCACAGCTCTACAGCTGCAATAACAATGCAGGAGCCTGGATGAACAAAATAAACATAGTGAGCGGCGGCCTGATCAGATAATAACAGACGAGGCAGAGGTGACGAAGAGTACGGAGCTGGTATTTCCTCTGCTGAGTGTATCGCTGCACTCACACCATGGCCACCTGACAACGGGACAGTGGGCGTAATCACCAGGTAAAGCAGCGTGAAATACAAGTATTGGGTTTTGAAAAGAAAAAACTAAAAACTAATTCTGCAACAGAAAATCCATTTTATAGGAAACTTAAGTGTGACAGGATGCAAACCCTGGTCTCTGTCCTACAAACCACAGCCTGGGACTCACACTGGGGACGTAGCAATAATTTATTCTGGAAGATTCATGTCAACAGTAAATATCACAGAAGATCCTCAAGCATTAAAATGACTCATTAGAATTTGAGCCGTGCCTGAGGGGGTTAACGATCCTGCAAACAGAGACGATCTGTTGTAAAAAATCTCGACCTTTTTTTCTCCGTCAGCTGCAGCAGTGTGACACAGCAAAAAGCAGCAGAGAGACACACCTGCTGCTTTATGATGACTGACTGAGGCTGTGGGTGTGGGGTGGATTAGCCTTGCTGTTAGCAGGTAAATCTGTTCATCTAAAGCCATCCTCCATCAGAAGGGAACGAAGTGGAACGGAAAATCAATGACCTCCCCTTCCGACCGGGGAGGTCACCTGCTCGCCAGAACACCTGAAGGTTGAACCCCATTCCAGGAACGACAGCCTTTTTGGCATAAATGACCGTTCTGATGTGCCGCTGATCCTGGAAAGTATGGGCTCTCCGAGCTAAACTGTTAGCCTAGCTTATCTGTTTCAAAGCTAAAGGGCAACTGCTGCTTATTGAGGGCCAGATAAGATGCCCTCGGCTTGCTGTGGAGGAGCAGGCCAGAGGTGGAGGTGTTATCGTGGGAGGAGGACGCCTCCTTCAACAGGGAGCCGCACCTCCTCTCCTAGCTGCTAGCACTCCGTCACACCAGATGAGATTAGCCAGTATCACAGCAATGAAGCCAACAGAGATAAAAGAGAGTGCTTAAGAGGGAGGTGGAGAGCTGAGAGAACCAAAAAAAAAAAACACTACATGGCCAAAAGTATGTAGACACTCATATGTGAGTGTTGAGAACCATGGGCTTTTATCTGCTGCTCTAACAGCCTCAGCTCCTCTGGTTTCAGGCCTTATGCTGGGTTCAGCCACAGAAGCATTAGTGGGTCTGGCTCAAAGTCTGTGTTCCAGTTTATCTCAAGGGTGTTGGGTGGGGCTGAGGTCAGGGTAGACCAGTCAAGGTCTCCCACACCAAACCGTGTCATGGCTGTGTGCAGCGGAGCACTGTCACGTTGAAACAAGAAAGAGACAAACACAAACTGTTGCTTTAAAGTTGGAAGCACACCGTTGTCTAAGATTTGATTGTATGTTGGATCTGAGGGATGTAGCTCAAACCAGCCCACGAGCAGGCCGTGACAACAGGTGCGTCCACATATATTTGGCCATGTAATGTACAGGAATACAGAAAGTAGACAGGGAAGAAAATATACAGAAGGAACGGTAGCTAGACAAAGAGTTCAAACCTAATCTGACCTAAGGTGTCACTTCCACTCTTAAGAATTTAATTCCATCCTGAGATGTAAAAAGCAAGATACAGGAAAACAATAAGCCCTACAACAAAGAATGCACGAGCACTTCATGGAGCCAAAGTACAGATAACGACTCTGCTGTTAACTTTCTCCCTGCTCATGTTGAACTACTGTTGATCACAACAGCAACAACAACACGAACCGCTGCACTGAAAGACGGACGGATAAACACGGACATGGAGGAGTCGCTCGTATTCCCTCGCCGTGGTTTCATCATGACAGACTGACACAGGAACTTCTAGTATGCCGATAATGCAGCGCTCTGCTTACCGCTGTAAAACACGGGCACTAATCCTCCTCTGTCGCCCGCCTCCTGGAACAGCTGTGCCTGTTCCCCCAACCACAGCAGTCACTCTGTCTGAACTTGAAAGGAATAAAGGAACAGTCTCGCTCACTTTTCTACCATCAGGGGCTGAAAACGTGTCGATGCATCGTTCAACACGAAGCCCAAAGCAGTCAGAAATATTACTGTCATGTCCAGATCTTCACACTGCTGACTGATCACTGGTCTGAGCATTACATCTGATTGTTTTGTTCTAAATATAATAATGCAGTGATATGAAACGCTCAGCAAATCATTGACAGATTTCTATTCACACAGCACCTTCTCTACGCACGAGTCTGAAACTCCAAAGAGGGAACCAAGATAAATCAGAGGGGAGAGGGGAAAAAAACACTGTGACGTAAATAAATATACACGGTAGATTCTCTTCTTCAGGCCTCTGAAAACGCTTCCAATCACCCAAATAACTTAATGGTTACCAGCTTTCAAAAGGCATGAGCACCTGTTCCACCACTGGTAGCTTCAGTCGTGTGACATTACAGGAAAAGATTCACACATCATTAGAGTAAAATTAAGATTCAACAACCTCCACGGGGGAAACTGAAGCGCTGCAGCAGCGAGGTGGAGCAGAATACATCGAAGAACAGCTTGTAAAACTAAGCCGCGCAGCTCGTGCACTCTTCACGGTCTTTCAGGCCTCTTTTATCATACCTGGCCAAACGTGCTGTATATCTGTCAATCTGTAGGATGTGGACCACTCCAGCTCCTCCCAGCTCTTTCCTGCACCGCCAACGTCTCCATCAGAGCGTCCGACCCAGACAGCCTGCCAGCCTTTTCATCTCCATCAATTTTTCATGTCGTCTAAAACAGCACTAACGTTACGCTGGAACAAATCCCGTCGACAGACCCTTCCCCTCCTCCTGCCGGGGAAACGGGTTCATCGCCACACCGGGGACCTCTCACCACTTCCCCTCTCTCTCTCTCTGTTTCAGTCCACCTCGCTCCCTCACTCTCTGACAGCCTGACCCGCCGTGAGTTTCCTCCTTCCTCCTCTGTCTTCGGTCTCTCTGCTGCTGTCTCTTTCATCCTTTATTCAATCTCCAGAGAATTTCCCTTTCTCTGCTTCTCTGTCTGACCTCAATATCTGACAGATACTGTCCACGCCCACCAAGACCACACAAAGGACAAACTGCAGGAGCCCTCAAGCACTTGTTGTTTTCCGTCACACATACCGTATACTCAAAAACGTTATTAAATTTAAAAAGAAACAGAAATATGTGCACATGCCTTTGTTTGCTTTTGTAGAACTCGGTAAGGAAGATCGCTTCTCTTAAGGTTCCTCAGTTTCCATTTGATGGTGTTGTTTACAAATTATATGTCACTATATCTGACAAATTAAAAGAACTTTAAAAATATGCTTGTTGTTCTTGTTGTTCGTTTCCAGTTATTATGTTCTTTACCTTTTAAAATATACTTGAAAGCTCTAAGTCTCCTGATTCTATGTGTGCAAATCATTTTAAGATCCCCACATCAGTGCAACAGCTGAAGACACAGAATCGGTTCAGACTTTGGGCCACGGCTCTAAATAAAAGAGGCGAAAACACTTTTAGACACATTTAGAGTTTCCTTTCAAGGGAGAATAGGGGTTATGACTGTAACCCTAACCCTTTTTATTTTTGAGTGCATTATTTTCATCAGTGAGTGAGAAATAATGTGAAATCTGACCGCTCTCTTAATGATGCCACTACTCGGTGAGTAAACCAGAGTGACACCGAACATGACCTCAACGGCCAGAACTGCAACTGAGGAAGTCTACGCTTCTCAAATCAGGTGTTAGCTGAAATAAATCGGGATAACACACACACACACACTCATTCACACACACACATTCACACTCAGGCACTCACACACGACCTTTAGGAGTGTTATCTGTGAATGTCAGTTTGTGAATGTGTGAAGGGAGAGAAGAGCAGTGGTAAGTGTGCGAGGCTGGACTGTAGTATGGCCTTCAGATAAACACACACACACACACACACACACACACACACACACACACACACACACAGTGTGCATTTACAAAATAATTCTAATAAAATCAGTCAAGACAAATTAAAGAAAATTACCTACAAAGCCGTGATGAAAATCCTTTTGAGAGAGCCAGGAGAAGCATTTGTAAACATTAAATTATTCAATAACTCATTACTCATTCAAACAAGAGCATGCTGCAGCTTCTGGCTACATGTCAAATCAGTGGAAAGTACTCTTGTTTCTTCACAGACTACATCTCCCATAACCCCACTGGGAAACACAATGCTTTTGCTTTAACTGCTCATTAATTATTCGCCTGATTGTTTTGTTTATTAACAAATTATCATTTCTTTAAAAAAAAATCACTACAGTGATTATTTGATTATCAAAATAGTTGCCTATTACTTTTCTGTCAGTCAGCTTGTACATTAATTGAACAGTTGCCACAGCTCTAATTTTGTTTATAGTACATCATATGTTAAAGTCAACATGCTGATGAAAGTTTAAGGAGACGATTTCTGAATAAGTCAGTAAGCAGCACGTTGCTGAAGGTCTCTCTGACGGCTCGTCGTCTCTCCCTGACTGACCTCCAGACTGTCTGAAGGGACGCCGTCTCGGCTGGACGTCTGGCTTGAAGTCCTCAGACGCCGACTGCCGCCTGCAGACCGTGTCACAAGAAAAACGTTCCCAAGAAACACAGCCACTCCGTCTCCATAATTCAGGTGTGTGAATTAGATCTGCTGCGTTATTTAACAGTGGCACAGTTGCAACGACCCGTCTCCCCTGCTGATCCAGATCTGTCACTTCACCTCACACTCAGGATGACAGGGCCCTTATGGCCGGACACACACACACACACACGTATAGATGTGCTTAAATAGACTCAGAGACATGTACAGTTATAACACACACACTGCGTATCCTCAGTGTCTTTCCGGGACACTGTTCCACCGCCTCGCTGGCTTCTTTAACCCAGTTATGTTGTTTAAAAGCTCCATTAAAACTTTCACACTGGAACCTCAGACGACCTTCAATCAAAACAGAACTAAAAGTATAAAAACAAAGCGGATTAAAACTCCAAATGCCTTTAATGGGGTTTTAGTTCTGGATCTAATCCCGTGTTCACTCAGCACCCTTGAAACACATCATTTGAACTGTTAAAGTGCAAACAGACTTACTGGTTTCTGAATGTGGGTTCACTGCTGTTGCCTACTCCTCATCTCTGCTCGACTCTGGCGGCTCGAGGTTACATCAGCTCCTACTGACATAACACATCTGGATGTGTGAGTGAATTATCGGCGGTCGAGTTGCATTGTGGGTAATGTAGTCGTCACGTTTTAAAAAACCAGAAGTCTCTCCTCTAACCCTGACCAAAGAGAATCTCCCTTCAGTCCACTGGAGGATCCTGTTTGCAGGTTGGCAGCATTTGAGATTTTTCAATCCGTTTTTTTTTTTTGGCGTTTCCTGTGTTTGGGTTGGCTAACGGATCACTCTTCCCCCTCACTTGCCGTCGTCTACTTTTTCATTTCCTTGAGCATTCACCTCTTATTTTTATCTCTCTGACTGCCCTCCCGTTCATTCTGTCTCTCTACATTTCACACGTTTTCTTTACCTCGCTCTCTCTCCTGTTGGACTCTTTATAGTCCTTTTTCCCTTTTTACTTATCTGCCCCCCCCCTTTCAGTCCTCCCTCTTCAGTGTGTACTGTGTCCATTTAAGGACAGGAGCTAAATCTCCTTTAGGCAGACAAACACAGGGCCAACATGTCCCAGGATTTAAGGTGGAATGGAGTCCTGCTAGCTTCGTCAACACAGAGCAACAGGTTTGATCCTTATGTCAAAATGCCTCTGAACAAAGCAACAAATGGGTCATAAATTCCTTGTTTCTAAAATGACAACTTGTAACTCCCAGTGGGAAGAACAGCTAGAAGGAGAACAACAATGAGTTCTTGGAAATGAGAAACCCTTCACTTTTCCTGATCACAAACCTTTAGTCTTTGACGTCCTGAAGTTAGCTTCAGCAGTCTCAAACACGTTTGTGTGTCTTTCTTATGATCTAAAACAACAAAAGACAGTGTGATGTCTGTAGTCACATCATCACATCCCTGGTTCGACCATGATTTTAATTATGTCAAAAATATCAGTGTCAAACTGATCGAAAAACTTAAGAGGTAAAAGCTAACCCAGTAATCTCTACAGGCCTTTTTCCACAGGCGCTTTATGCTGAAGATAAACATAAATAAACATAAACATTCATTCACACACAAAGTCAGCAACAAGGTGTCTGAGCAAGTGCCTGAGCAGCTGATGAGCTGGAAGTCAAAGAAGCAGCAGTGACACTAACTCAAAGTTCACACCAGACGTAAAGTCAGTGTAAGTGCTGCTGAAATCCACTCTGATCCCAGACCTGCTTTCAGCGCCTGTCACAGCGTCCTCAACAGGCTGATTAATGTCAGGCGAATCTATTCATCTGTTCAGCCGACAGAATGGAGTCGAAGCACATAAGTTCACAACATAAGAAAGAAGGAGATGTGTGTTATCTGAACAGCTGCTTTTCTTTCCTCCAGAAACCCTGAGATAAACGATGGTGGTGTGGCCTGGCCTTCAGACAAGAGGAGGACGTAAACGCCAAGAGTCAACACCACAAACCTCCATCCAGCCTGCTCGATTAACCACGCCTGCCATCATTCAGTCTATTAGCCTATTATATATATATATATATATATATATATATATATATATATATATATATGGGTGTGAAAATTTTAATCTTCCT
>JBBMJY010000006.1:21120438-21164376 GCA_037833715.1 Toxotes lorentzi
TATATATGGGTGTGAAAATTTTAATCTTCCTGAATGTTTTAAGGGCTTCTGAAGACACCTGCCAGGGTTTTTACATGAGCTTGTTTTAGTAAAGGAACCTCTGTCTGCTGCTGCAGCTGCTGCTGTGAACCAGGCTGATGTGCTCACAGTGGGGGCCGGAAAGCCAAAACAACAAGCTAAAAGACTCTAAAGCAGGAAGTCTGGGGAAAATTGTCCATGGGGGTTTTTCACTTCAAGCTGCCTCTGTTGCATCTCGTGTAGTCATCTCATCCCTCTGTCCTATCTGAGCCTCCTCTTTGTTTCTGTGCTGCTCTCACATGTGAATTTTCCTCGAGGATGAATGAAAAACTCATCCTTTCTTATTTTATTTCCTTATCAGCTGCAGCCCTCTCCTAGTTTCCTCCTTCCTTCCTCTGCCATCACTACACTAATGCCATCAGTGCAGCTCAAAAGGAAGCTGAATACACAAGGACCAGTTGTAATTAAGTCTAGTGTCTCAGGGCTCCTCTCACCTGCTGCCTCGCTAAGCACTGCTGACACTCACTGAGGCTGACCAATACTTCATTATGGCTTAAGTGAAAAAGGATCAATAGCAGCTAGCAGAGCAGTCAAGTCTGTATGGCCTCCGCCCGGCTTCTCTGTCAGGCATCAATCACATTCAGAGAGAGGGAGACAGACAGAAGATCCGGAGGAAAAAAGAGCTGAACAGCAAAGCCTCTCAGTGGAGAGCAAGCAAGTGCTGAGTGCTGCTGATAGGAGCGACGTGCAGCTGGCAGTTTTTGTGATGACATTAACAAAAGCGGAGTTTCATTGCGAGATGAGATATCCAGCATGTGAGAAAGTGACGCTGAAACTGCCTGGATCCTTTATGTGGCACAGATAGCATCATGAATCTCCATCAGACATCAAAATATCAGCAAAGCTGGGGTAGTAGGGTCGTGAATAAAGCACACCGTAAAAAAAAAAGTCTGCAAAATCACTGATAGCAGACGTCACTTCTACAGGCTTTGGTGATGTCTACCAGGGCTGCAACTGACAATTATTTTCTCGATTGCTCAGTTAATCGTTTGGCCTTTAAAAAAAAAAAAAAAAAGCAATGACACTGTGTTATTTGAAAACATTTTTGAGGCACAAAGAGGTTTAAGTATCCAGTTTTTCTCGAGTCGATAATCAAAATAGCTCCTGACTGCTTTTCTGTCGATTGAATACATTAATCGACCGATTGTTTCAGCTCTGATTTGTACTTTTCCATAAAACATGAAAGCTGTTAAAGAATCGGACTCTTTTCATCAGGAGGAGAGAGCTACAACTGTGTAATCAAACAATACAGAGTTAAGAAATCCACCAAGATACAGTAGATGTTTGTCCTCCCTCTCATATAGAAGCCCAGACAAACATCAATCTCTTACATTTGAAGCCTGGAAGTGGCTGAAAGACTGACATCACTGAGTCAACAGACCGTATACGACTCTTCAAAGAGGAGAAAGGCAAACAGAAGCCATGCACCTGGCTCTGCTATTGTACTGAGAGGACACAGCTCAGTTTATAGCTTTATTTTTTCTGGTGCCTCGTAGCTGGAAATAAAACCGGGAGTTTCCTCATGAGGAAACTCAGTCACTGAAGCAGCCTGTGCCACGAGACCAGTGATGATAGAAGGATCATGCAAAACATCCAGTGTACAACATACTGAGCCCAGAGAAAATGAAGGACACACTATAGGACATAGAAACAAATGAATCAGTGGAGAAATGATTGAACAAAGTGTGTTGCTGTGTTCCGAGTTCTTCTAAACTGTGTTAAATGCAGCGTATATAGGGTGAGGTTTCTGAGCATATGCAATTTAAACAGGTAAGAAGGAACCAGTCCAAGCAGATCAGAGGGTACAATAAAGCACAAAGCATGAACAGGCCACAGGTAAGACCATCTCCAACAGGAAAACAAAGTCCTTCCATAGAACTTCAACCGGACCCCTCCCTGTCCATTGTTGGCCAGATAATAACTCTCTTCACTGATGATACCGTCCTTTCACACAGTGATTTTCTCCACTAAAAGGCCGTGGCCATGAATGGATCGAAGGACAATGCAGAGCACAATGAGTGATTTTGTTTCCCAGAGAGAGTATACTGTGTGCTTCCTGGTCTCAGTGAATGAAGGAGGTGATTGGTGGATATCGGTGATTGGTTGTAGGACAGGGGATCACCGTGATGCCTAAAACTAACCCCACAGCTTCTCCTGAGTCCTGCGTTTTTTTTCTCCACCCAGACCTACGCCCTATGACTTCTGTGTGTCCGTGAACAGAATCCAAGCAGCACATTATGTTTCCTCCAAAAAAAATAGCAGAGACAGAGTTTGATCATAAATCCAAAGATTATGTGATACACTAAAAACTTTACGGCTCTAACAGATAAATTAAAGATTAAAATTGCATTAGGTGAGGAGAACACAGTACGACTGATGTTTTAATTAAATATTACATATTCAGAAAACTATTTCTAGGCTAGGTGTAACACAGATTAACTTGACTTCTGATTCATTTGGATCTGTTAAAACAGGTCCACGCCAGAGCACGGACAGAGAAAGAAAGTTAGAATATTTAAGTGTTTGCACAGAGGAGTTCAGTTATAAGCCCGTTACCCGGTTCAGTGGCATTCCTGGCACTAACCTGCACTCTCTGCACTCCCCCAACGGTCCATCTTCAATATTTCCACCAGACTCTGGGAAAATAATTCCAGACAATAGTCCTGACTCCCCAGGTATAAATGAAACAGACAGCTACAAGGACGACTGAAATAAAAACTTTTCACTAGACAGGTGCTGAGGAAATCATCAGTTCTTAAAGTCCTGTTAACATCTGAAGGCACCGATAACTCTTTTTTTTAAAACTAATGCCGGACTCAGTTTCCAAATATCAAATTCCTCATTTTCAGTTGCCCGAGCAGCTCCCAGAGCCTCCGAACTCATTCGGCTGTGATGTGAAGTAACACAATATAACCTCTTCACTGTCCGACGTGATCACCTGAGCTGACACTGAGGTCTCACAGTTTTTAATGTGAATGAGGCCCTGCCATGCTTAAACCATGCTAATCCAGATTAATGCCTTGTCGGGGATTTTTCTCCACGCCGGTCATTCACTGTGATGGAAATCCTATTAACACAATAGCTTGGTTCAGCCATGAAATCGTTTTCAAAGATTTGTTCCAGGATGACTTAGCGTCCTTGAAACGGTTATCCAGAAACATTTCTTTGGACTAATGGATTACTGGTCACAAAAACAATGAGGAATTCAGTTTTAATGAGAGACTCACAAGACAGGTCATAAACCAGCCGAGCCTAGTCCAAAAATGGCTATCCTGTGATAGGAGAAAAGAAGCATTCCTGAAATACTAAAGTACACTGGGAGCAATAATGCATGAGTCCAAACATAGGCCTGCTGCGGCTCCTCTGGAATCCACTTGGATTTCACTGAAACAAAACGCAGACTGTTCCAGATTGCTGCTGCTGGGACCATGTCAGAACACTCAGAGAGAAAAATCAGAATCAAATAAATGCACATGGACTTTGCCTCTGTGACACTGCTGACACGGGGATGCCCAGTAGGGGCTGAACAGTTGCTCACTGTGGAGATTTATGGCCATTAAACATCCCTACAGGCGATGACACATCAATCACAGAACCAACCGAGGCGGCATTAATTAAAAATGTGAATTTGAAAGAAATTATCACTGTTCTGGGTCACAGTGTAACCCATATAGCGCGCTCTGAGGCCACCAGAGAGGGAATTAGTGCTCAGTTAATTATGATACACTGATATGCATGTTTCCTGTGGGGAGGCGGAAAAAAAAAATCAACAAAGTGCACAAGGACCGAAGTGAAATATCCCTCGAGGTCTACATGGTTATTTTAAACGGCCAACAATGTTCTGGTGTCAGCAACAAATGTACTTATTAACTACATACTTCTCAACCATTTTCATTCTGGTAATTAGTTTTTTTAATTTGTGTAAATGTGTGTTTGATAATCATCTCGTCGTTACGGGATTTCTGTGCGACGCGTGACGATTTAAAAGTCATTTAAACCTGGAAACAATTCAATCAGTCAGAACCGTTCTTCTATTGAGGGAAACCACTCAGTGAACATGACAAAATATTTTTAAAAATCAACGTAGCTCCTTCAAAATCATGACAGTGAAGTTTGTGGAAACTGTGTCTGGAAAGAGATGTTGCTGCAGAGTTTCACCCACACAAAACTATCTGATGCCTCAACCTCAAGATGCCTCTTGAAGTTAACCTTGTTTTTGCAGTTCGGGTTAACTGACCCTTTAACCAGTGGATTCGGCTGTTAGATTTCTGAAGCTTTATTTTCTCTGGCTGTTTATGTCTGTAAAATCTTTATGTTTTTTTTTTTAACTCTACATCTTCCCACATGATGATTCTGTTCATTTTGTCCTTCTTGGCTTCTCATTACTGTCTCCTCCTG
Source organism: Toxotes lorentzi (assembly GCA_037833715.1). NCBI lineage: Eukaryota > Metazoa > Chordata > Actinopteri > Toxotidae > Toxotes > Toxotes lorentzi. Next base: position 21,124,915 of record JBBMJY010000006.1, read on the forward strand.
GTCTGAAACTAGCTAACCTTACAAACAGTACATGATACAACGCTCTTAAAGTAACAGGCTCACACTGTAACACAAATGTTCCATTCAAACAGAATAACTGTTAAATCTCCTTTTCAAAATGCAGCAGAGAGAAAGAACAAAGTTTCATATTCCAGGTACTGCAGCAACAATAACAGCAGAAAGCACACATTGTGCAGGCTGTGGCTTTCTGCTCCCTCCGGCTTAACAGAATCCCTGCCAGACACACACACACACACACAGATTAGGTCTCACCATGCCAACGGACAACTGGCCCTCTCCGGTCCTCTCTGCAGTGCACACATGGCCGGGTGCAGAAAGAGGAGCATGTCAGTAGAAGGCATGAACACAATCCACCATGTTCTGAACTAGATCCAGAATAAAGGTGTATCTTATCTTATCTTAGATCCACGTCGACTAAACTGGCACCAGGAAAAGAAATATGAAACTGGTCCACTATCACTTAGAGCCAAAGACAGAGCTGATTAAACTGCCGGGCAAGTCAAGTGTGAAACACACGGGCTTCATTTTCATCTCTCTCTTCGATGGGGATGTATATCAGGAACTACAGAAGAGTCATGAGTGTTCATGGTAAATCTGGATATAATGTGACACTGAGTGTGTCCATCAGTTCACAACGCTGCCTCCACAGTCACAAGGGGACATGGACGTTTCTGGTTGGACTTTAACGCCAAAAAAACTAAATTAAAGAAAGAACATATTTACATGTTTAGATCCAGACAGCGTTCAAACTGTCAGCTGCTCTGTTACCAAACCTGCCTCTTGACCACCAGAGCTGTCGAAGCTTTCTGAGCTACATCAGCTCTCACTAACTCCTGTAATTTGGCTGAATGAACATGTTTCAGCCTCTACACTTAGGGTCTGTCCAGCTGAGGTTATTTTTTCTTTCCTCTTCCTTTTCACTGAGGTAAATTCAGTCTCATTCTTTGTGTTCCTAAGGAAAGCATCAAATCCCACCAGGGACAGAGGGATTTTAGCACATATAAACATCCTTGAACTATAAAAAGATAAGAGCAATTTTTTTCTATTGGCAACACTTGTTAATTGTGTTTACATTTTCATTGTATTCGTTAAAACAAAGATATGCGAAAAGCAGAATAATCTCTAAATGTTTCTGTCTTTCAAGTGGGTGACTAACTTGTTTCTGGACAGAAACCCGGTGTGTGTTCCTCAGGTCTTGGCTGTGGGATGTGCTGTTCCCTCAGAGAACAGAGAGCCGGCTCTGATGAGCTGCTGAGTCACATGTTTCAGTCTTTGCCAGCATCCAGAGGATCGCCAGAACCCTGCAGCTACACACTGTGTCGATCCCAAGAACAGTCAGGAGTCCTGTCCCATGAGTCTGCTCGGTGTGTGTGTGTGTGTGTGTGTGCACCTGCAGTCAGTGTCTGTTATTTTGGAAATCACAGCTCAGTGTCCCAGCTGAAGAGCTCCACGGACTCACCTGGCTTGGCCTAACGATTAATTCATGAACATGTGGTGTGATCAGCCAGCCAGTAAACCAGTCTGTCAGTAAACCACTTACGCAGTCGACTGGTCAGTCAAAGTGTCAAGAGAGAAGCAAAGCAGGCGAAGTAGGAAGAGTTATTTAGGGTGTCCAAGGTTCCGAAAGCTTCGCGCTGGTTAATGTTCAGCATGACTGACAGACAGTCTGAGCTTGGGAATCTCTCCCGGTTGAATCATCACTAAAACTGTGTCAGAAAGTATCTCGCTCTTTAATGAAAGAGACAAAGGTGCAAACCTGTGTACATAAAAAACCACAAAAAACAGAAGTCAGCCAGGACGCCCGAGCAGCATGGTTAACCCATGGTTAACCCATGGTTAAATCATCCAGGACAACGAGCATGTTTTCTTTTTCTGACTAACTAATCTCTCTGAACATCGTTTTCTCGCGGTGCTGCCACCACAGTCCTGATGAGAGAACATCCGGGTTAATAAAAATGTTGATATATTTTCATCTGAGACGCCTTCAACGGGGCGCCAAGTATTTAATGGACTTTTTTGCCCTGGGTTTTGCCTCTCAGGTTACATTAAGGCTTCCCTGTCTTACTGGCGAACGTTGTTGGGGCCTTATGCATCCTGAAATGAATACCTGCAGACACTGCTAAAGGCTGGAAACGACGCACTGCCAACATTTTTTTTCTATTTATGATTGACATCAGGACACGCAGAGACGCACAGACATCCTTTACGACATTTCACGAAACTCTGTCCAACCTGACCATTCACTGCTGAACAGCAATGATGCTTGTTGCTATGGATACCGACTCTTCTAATCCCAGTGAACGACAAATTTCGATCAAGCCAAGAGGAGCACATGCCTCAGGTCTCCGCTGTTTGTTTAATCGATCCATTTTATTAACATGTTTAACCCATTACTCCCCAGGTGGGACGATGCGTGCTGACAGGTTCACACCAGGTACAATCACACTTTCCTTCAGCTCTTTTGGTCTCGTGTTAAAGTACTTGTCAACCAGTTAGTGAATCAGTCAATCAGACTGGTTTAAATAGAAGTAATGAGGGTATTTTAAGGACAATCGTGTGCGCGCACACACACACACACACACACACAGCTCTCTCTCTGTAAAGTGCTGAGTTGAAGTCTGTGTGCAGCTATCAGAGGAGGAATGCCTCTGCCATGTGGGATTACTGTGTCACCCTGACACTTCTATTAATAACACAGAATTTCACCTTTGTGTGTGAGAGTGTGTGTGTGTGTGTGCGGTTCTGCACCGTACAACTGGACCAGAAACAGACTTGTCATCACAAAATCCGATTCGGTGGATTTTCTAAGAGCCCCGCCTCCTCCTACAACGACCAGTGGCCATGTGCCACTGAGCAAGGCATCAAACCCCTCGCTGTGAGCTCCTGCAAAGGCGTGGGAGTCAAGGTGTGTGTGTGTGTGTGTGTGTGTGTGTGTGTGTGTGTGTGTGTGTGTGTGTGAACAATTATGTGTAATTGAACAGCTGAAAGAGTGTGTGAGTGTGTGCGTATATCTCTGTATACAAATTCTTTCCCCGTAACTGACTGCGTCCCTGACCGACAACTGCAATGTCACACACACACACACACACGCACAGACACACACACACACACACACACACACACACACACACACACAGAGGGAAGAGCTATGTGATCCGATTCACCTCTGCTAACATGCTGCAAAGTCAGACACACAGAGCTTGTATTTAGAGAGACTGCACTGAAAGTCAGAGTTTGCAGGTTCAATTCCCACTACAGCCTGAGTGTCTTTGAGCTCGACACGCGCCCCCGAGCAAGGTGTTTAACCCTTTGAACTCACCAACCTGCCATACAGAGATAACTCCACACAAGGAAGTAAAGGTGGAAACATAAAAAAAATGGAATAAAGGATGCCGGGAAAGTTAAAGGAAAGGAGGGAGTTTGGAAAGAAGGAAGGAGTAAAGGCATATTAGAGGTGTGTAGGGTAGGAAGGGAGAATTATAGGACACAAACGAGGCTGTTAGGATAAGGAGAGAGAGACAGAATGGAAAGAAATTAGATCAGAGAAAGAGATGGAAAGATAAGGAATGATGGGACGAGAGGAAAGAAGCAAGAAAAAGGGAAATTAGAGGGAAGTAAGATAAGAAGGGGGCATTAAAGGGGACAAACGAGGATGTAAAGATAAGAGAAGGGAGAAGAAGAAGGAGATTAGATGGAAGGAAGTGAGGAAGGATGGTAAGATGACGAGGAAGAAAGAAATGCAGATTAGAGAAGAGTAAAGGAGGAAGGAAGGATGCCAAGGAGGGCAGAAGGGTGGAAAGGGAGGATGGGAGGAAGGTTGTGAAGATAATGGAAGAAAGAGGTGAGGAAGCTGGCAAGAACAGTAAGATGGAGAAGGGAGAAAGGGAAAATAGAAAGGTAGATTAGGCAGGAGGGGAGTATTGAAGGAGGCAAAGAAGGATGGAAAGAAGGAGATAAGGGAGAAAGGAGAAAGGATGGTGAAATGACAAAGGAAGAAACATTTCCACACAGACTTTAATCTCACTTCCTATTTTATTTCAGCGTTTCCTTCCTTCCTTCCTCCCTCATCTCCTCATAGGCCCTGTAACAGCAGCAGGCTTCTTCATGCCAAATGTCACGTCTGATTATACTGGCATCCACACACACACACACACACACACACACACACACACACACACACACACACACACACACACACACACACACTGTGACATTTCCAGTATCAGCTGAGCTGGTGGAGAGCAGCAGAGCCCGTAAATAGCCATGAACGAGGGAAAGACTTGGCTGCTGGAGGAGTGTGAGAGCTCATTAATTAATAATGAAGATAATTAGGTAAGTGTGAAGTCGCGTGTTGTGTGTACTGCAGAGGAGGCAAAGAATTTAAACTGTAATTAGCGAATGTGTCATCACATCAGAATGAATTCTGCTCACTCTTTCCTCGTGTCTCCGAGCGTCGAGGCCGTCGATTTGTCAACAGTATTTATGCAGCTGTGTGACTGGAGGGTTGCTGGTTTGAATCCCTAAACCAGAATAATGAACCTGAATGACCTTTTTCATCACTTTGGCTAATTTGTGTATTGAACAATTCATATTTTATTCCAACATATTTATTTTCTAACTACAACTTGTGATGATTTTCTATACAATGTTTATAAAACTACAGTTCATTTCTTGAACATTATTTCTTTTTCTTTTTTTTAAGTGAATATTTACGTTTTAAAAATCTGGTTGCCAGGAGACCTCATGCTCCCTTTCATCCAATTAAACGGCTTCTCTTTAGCTGATTTTTGTTGATCCCTCCTTATGCCACATCCAAAAGGAAACTGTTTAAACTGAGGATGCAAAGATGCACATTAAATCCTGTTAGCGTGCCCTTGAGCAAAGGCAATTAACTTCTGTTAATCGCAGAAACGACCTAACTGAAAAACATAATTATTCAGTGAAGCTGCAGAGGAAAAATCCTTTCTTCCAGTAACTGATTTCCCTGCGTGTTTTGTGGGCGGTTAGCTGCTGCTCTTACCCAGATTGACTGGGAATAAATGAGGCTGGAAGGGTTCGGTGTACTGGGGATTGAACCTGCGACCCTTCCCTTTTTCAGTCCAGCTCCCTTAAGCTCAGAGCTTTCCTGCCATCCAAAACCGGCTCAGTGGATGAAGCTGGATGTGTCACCGCACATGAGAAATGAGTTCAGTGTTTACTTACAGCCCAGCGAGAGGGATTTACATAGAAAACGTCCTAATGACGGCGTCTGTCAAACGTCTCTCAAGATCCGCTCGCCCTGAAGCTACGTATTCAGTTATACAACCAGCAGCCAAGCAGTGAGAAGTCAGAACAGAGCTGTCAGTGTCAGCACTCCACAGAACTCTTCCAGAATCTCATTTCTGTCGCCTGCGGGGACGTCAGTCACTTTCACTGTCACCTTGTTAGCAGGGAGTGAAGGTGACACCAGGATTTGTGCGTGAAACGCTGCTGCTGCTGTGTAAATGTCGTTTCTGTCAAATGAGGGAGACGAATGGAAACGAGAGGGACGAGTGTAAATAATGGAGAAGATGGAGCCGTGAGCTTTCAGCTGGTTTGCCGCTAAAATCAGCAATGAAGTGGACGGAGAAGCAATCTGAAGTTGATTAAAGTGTGTTTTACTCACAGCACATCAGCGTCTTCAGCCCAAGTTCAAACATTAAATCAGGGAAGAAAAATTAACCACGTTCTTAAAACATAATTAACTTCTTATTAATTTTGATTCATCTGCCTCGTTTTTCAAACACGTGCAAATTCAGAAATAATTAAAGTGAAGAGAACTGTGGCTCAGTGTAAAATACCATTATTATGGGTTAGGGTGAGGGGTTAGGGCTCTGTCGGACTATCTGTCCTGGACGAGTCAGGCAGTGAACAGGGAGTTCAGAATTAAACAACGTGACCCAACCTACACCGGAAAGTTAAACACCGAACAGAGAGACGCGCCTGTGAAGCCCGGGCTGTGACTGTATGAAGAGGATGAAGATAAAGCTGGCAATAATGTTCAGCAGCTGAGGATGTAATGAGGGCTGGACGCAGGGTTGCTGTGGGTGTCTTCCTCTTTAAAACATGCTGTCCTATAACAGCTCCATAGGCAGCAAGGCACTAACACTGCCAGGGTTGCTGGTTTGAGTCCGCATAATCCTGTCTGTACTATAAATGTATGTAAACATCACACTTTAAGCCGCTCTGGATGAAAGCAGAGCGGCATCAGCACCGACATCGACCCCACACACCAGCCGCACCCTCGACCCTGCCCTCCCTCCTCTAACCAGCAGCTCCGATTGGTCTAATTGCCCAGATTTACCAGGTCAATGACACTGTTGACCTATCACTGGCGGACATGAGCCCTCGACCCCCTCTGACCCTACGAGACTGATTCAGTTAATCCTCTTAAAAGGTGTGTGTGTGTGTGTGTGTGTGCTTAAAACCTGCCCCTTTTGCTTCAGTTTAAGTGAATGAAAAAGAATGAAAAAGAGATGTTTTTAACTTTTACTGTGTCAGAGTTAAAGAGGAGGATTTTCCCCTCACACTAAGTAAATGCATGATTCTGGTTCAGCTGCACGACAAGAGATGAACCCTGCAGGTCTGACTCTCGTCTCTGAGGATGGACAGTCCTGTGCTAAGCTTTAGGCTCCAAAAGTAAAGTGAGGCGGATTTCAAAAACAATATCATGAATCATTTTTATTTAGCAATTAATTTCATACAAAACTTTAAAGCAAAAATGTCTAAAACTATTGACTGGTTTCAGCTTCTAACATGTGAAGATGTGCTTTCCTGTGTTGTCCATGACAGAAAAAAGAAGGTGGGTTGTTACGCTGTCACTTTTCCTCTCTCCACCAAACCCGGAGGCACTGTCGCTCAGATAAAGGAGGTTGAGTTTAAGTGGGTTCAGCAGCATTATGGTAAATTGTGAAACGTTTCAAAGCAGCTCGCTGAGCGTCTAAAGCATCACAGGATTAAATCTAAGTTGTTCTTCGTTTTTTTTTCTTAAACTTTATCAGCAGCACAGGTTTTCAAACTTTCTTCCTTTTTTTCTAACTAAATTTGCATCACACTTTTATTCAGATTCTTCTATGAGGACAACAAGGACTTCAAGTCTCTTCTGTCCATTGGCATTATTATATATTTATATTTTTCAAATCACAGCCTTTGTCCCTTTCCTGTCGTATACGTACAAAAGTTACATTATGATCCCATTATGAATCCAAGGAGCTTTTCTGAAAGAGTCTGGACTGGTTTCAGAATCAGACAGAAGACAAAAAGCAGTTCTGGTAAAAACTCAGGACAAAGACTGGCGTTCATCCAGCCTACGGGACGAGCAGTGATTGGAAAATCAGTCCTAATTGTCAAATTGAATCAAGGTCTAACAAACCATTTTATGAGGTTAAAGACTGAGAAGTAACGTCACCTGGAAAAATACAGGGTTTGTGTGTTTCTGCTTGTGTTTGTCATTAAAACTAAAGAAAACTTAAGTATTTAAGTGGCGTTTTTCCATTTAAAGCCTTCAAAGTTTCAGCCGGCTGTGTTCATCAGCAGCTACTCAGCGGCTGAGCATCCGCCCAAAGCCAAAAGCTGAACCACAAACTTGCAACACTTCCACATCCAGTCCAACCTGTGAAACACCTGAACCGTCAACTTCAACAACAGCAACAGCAACAGCAACAGCAACAGCAATAGCAACAGAAACAGCAACTGTAAACTGTGTTTCTCCTCCATTTCTGTTTGATTTCACGCTACAGGAGTTTAATCACAGACCAAAGTCAAACAATAAGCAGCCGCTCACCTGGTATGTCACAGTTCTGAACAGCTATTGGTCCATAAATAGAAGTATTGAGGAATAAATGCCTGCTCACTGCACCCCATCCCATCGCACAACCTCCATTAAAGCAGACACACCAACAAATGGAAAAAAAAAATCAAACAACCTGTGCTTCACACTGGCACAATAATTCAACATACGCAGGTCGACAGTCAGATGCCAGCTGATCCAGAGAAACAGTCGGACAAACAGTCGGGAAGATCGAAGTGACCACCAACTGTAAAACTGCTGCATGTGTTTACACTCATGACCACTGAGGCCACAGCTTGCTGAGCAGAAAGATTAGACTTTGTATTTCAGAAGGGGAGTGGATAATGTGTCTTCCAAATTGACACCATTGACCAAAGAAAAATGGAGAGAGGACTGAAGAACTGTTGGGCTGCTGGATCACGAGAGGACTGGATAAACTGGCTCCTGTGGCAGTGAGTGTATTTAGTGTAGCAGAGATCACAGAGGTCAGCTCGGGTGGGGTGGGGGGGTCAAGTCTCAGGAGCCACAGTCTATGTTAAAAGAGAGCTGAGCTGTACAGCTGAAGGAGGTGAGGCCGGGGTCGTGTATACACGCACACCCAAATGTCCTCACCTCAAAACCAAAAACATTTCATTCATCTGTAATTTAACCAAATAAGACTATGAGTTGTGAATCACAGCACCGATCCTCCGTTTGTGAAACGACACTCTCCTGCACGCCATATGTAACACACCGGGGTGTAACAGGCCGGGGTGTAACAGGCCGGGGTGTAACAGGCCGGGGTGTAACACGCCGGGGTGCAACACGCCGGGGTGCAACAGGCCGGGGTGTAATACGCCGGGGTGCAACACGCCGGGGTGTAACAGGCCACCTATATCCGGCATCTGGAGGTCATGAGAAGCAGCGGAGTGGCGGCTAAATAAACCTCTGACAGGTGGTCACACACATCTCTTTCTCTCTGCTTCCTAAAGAGTAAACTGCTCATGTTCCTTCCAGAAAGAGAAAACACTCTTAAAGAACATTAAAGACTCACAACATCATTATATGTTTGAAAAACTAAAATCAGAATTATTCAAGACTTTTCTAGACTCTTTAAAGACCTCTGGATTATAGATTACAGACATAAATGAGCCGTCTAGTCTGACTCCACTCAGCCACCGTACAGTGCCAGTGGGGACGTCTGAAGGACCAGGAACTACAAAACACTCAGGAACCCAGGGAAAACTTCTCACGATGTTAGAAGAATACTCTGAATAAATCAACTGAAGACTTGAAAAGTGGCCCCACTACTCCTGCAGCATAATCTTCTGTTATGGATCTGTGAAATCCGTTACTGCTGGTGGAGCTTTGTGGCTCTGAAGTGGCCACAACGCAACACAGAGGTTGTGTATTTACAGCTGTGATCTGTACAGAATAACGTTTGAACACACTGAACAATACCATCAACACCATGAAGGTGGACTGTGGAGGCTTTGATGCTCCTCTGGATCCCACTGGCTCACTAAACACCCACTGTGCTCCACAGAGGAGGACCGAAGAGCCAAGAGCCACCCGTCAAATATTTGGGTTAAATACATCTGAAGCCCCGTTTTATTCAATATGACGTGGGAACAGTGTCTGAATGTGTCTGATGATGTATTGTTCTAGACCACACACACACACACACACACACACACACACACACACACCATAACACAGTAGCCTGTTTCACATGGTTTCAGCCAGACGCCCCCGAACAAACACATTAAATATGAATCAATATACAGAGGAACATGAACAGTGGCCCAGTTACATTAATGAAACCAACTGTGTGTGTGTGTTTTCTTGTTTTCTACAGGAGAGGCGTGTTTGTGTGTGTGTGTGTGTGTGTGTGTGTGTGTGTGTGTGCTTGAGTGTGTTCATGGTGACCTTCGGGCACAGCTGAGGGTCTGACTGCCAGCTCTGCTGTTCATGTAACTGGAATGCATGACTGAATGCCATCCGCTGCAATTTGTGTGGGTGTGTGTGTGTGTTCCTCTGTGTGTGTGTGTGTGTGTGTGTGTGTGTGTGTATTTAGGTGTCTCTTTAGCAGAATTAGACATAAAACTGTCATTCACGGTTGGAACAGGAGACGTCTGTTTGCATGTTTCTAAGTATGTGAAGTTCTGTGTGTGTGTGTGTGTGTGTGTGTGTGTGTGTGTGTGTGTGTGTGTCCCTCCATACTGTCTTGATACACAATGTCCACCCTGCATGTGCGTGCGTCTCTGTCTGTACTTTGGTGTGTTGACATACACACACACTCTCACTATGAAGTACAGAGAGCTGTATTCACCCACCCACACACGCACACACACACACACGCGAGCGCACACACACACTCCAGCTGTTACTGGCCTTGTGATCTCATCTTGCCCTCTGTCATTTAGATAATCCTTCCTCCAAAACACACAGAAATACAAAAGATGACTATTTGTCCCAGTTGGTTTTGGGCTTTGCAGCCACAGTGCCCTTTAGCAAGGCACTGAGATGTCCTATTGCACCATGGAGACTCAGAGTGGTTCAACAGTTCAGAAATCAGTTTGAAGTATGTAAGTCTGGCCACGTTAACCATGATCCGAGGAATTACATCCGGATTGGGTGAATCTCCCCGGTCAAAACTGTGCGTCACCGACGTTCAGTACCAGAACAGGAAGTTGTCTCTTCCTGTAAAGGTTAATTGACATAACTCAAGAAGCTGATAATCCCAGGGAAACTCTTCCTCCCATCACGGAGACCATGAGCACTGCATGCTGACGCTTAGGTGCACCAGTGGAGCTGCTCGGTGTCGACCACAGAGTAGGGTCCGGGACAGATCAGGAATAACTGAGCGCTCACTCGTTTTCATGTAGATTCTCCATCAATCAATTCCATCCAGCATAAAAGAGGCTGAGCTTTCTGTTCCATCCCACAGTCTCACTTCAGCACATTTTTATTCATCACCGCCGCCCTGGCATTCAGCCTGAATAGACGACGATAGAATTACACCGCTCAGAAGAGGACAATTACGCCACATCAATAAGTGCGGAGCGCCGCTGAGTTCGACCATTCAAAGCTTTTCCCCGCTGCCGAAAGGTCGTCCATCTCCGCACCTGAAATCAGACTCTCAAGGGTCAGACCGGGATGATCCGTGATAATTCGGAAAGAAAAGACGAGGGCTGGAAATAGCCTCAGTGCAGAGAAAAGGGGAAGAAGACAGACAGAGAGAGGATGACGGGCCGGCTCTATAACGTCATCAGGAATGAACCGAGACAAAATCATTCCTCAGGTGCTGTGACAGACATTAAGATATGAGACGACTTAATGTGAACAAAACTGATTAAAACAGCTGTGCCAATGAAGACAGTGTGATACAGCTGAAAGCTCCAGGAAAAAAAAGGTAGTAAGTTGGGAATGCTCCGTCAAAATAGTTTTGAGAAAACAAAGATATTAAAATGCTTTACAACAATATTGATCCCAGGGAAAGACGATGATAATTCAACACTGTGATAAGACCTGCGACCCTGCCAGTAGTTTTGAATGCATATTTACATAATTAAATACTTTTTATTTTCTGAATCTAAAATCTTTTTTTTTTAAAGATCTGGAGCAACATTTCCAGCTCTGACAGAGAGACAGTCACTCCATCGCTCACTCATTCCCTCCTCTGCTTTTATGAGCGGTGCCCCAGCTCCCACACATCCCACAATTCCTTCTGGCCATGTCAACACACACACACACACACACTCTCACATGCACACACACACACACAGAGAAGCCTTTTTGTAGAGACTGCTGACGGCCGATGGAACACACATATTCATGCACACACACACACACACACACACAGATGTTTGCCCCGCCTGAAGCAGGGCATCTGTCACTGGTCATCAGAGAAAGACAGAGCATTCCTCCTCTAGCAACACACTCTCTCACACACAGAGCACAAAAATATACAAAATCATGCATTTGCAGTAGTCACACGCACACACACACACGCACACACACACACACACACACACACACACACACACACACACACAGCAGGTAGAAAATGGAAAACAGCCTGAATGCCAAATGTTGCGTTGCTTTTTCAGTTTTGAAACGTTTGCTCTGCTGTGAGGGAATCAAACAGAGACAAAGGGAAAATCTTCACTGCAGCTAAACTCATTTCTCAAGACTTCACCACACGTGAACCACACATGTCGAGGAGGTTTCATTTTATTAAAAAAAAATCATGAAAGAGCAGAATTTGTTGATAAAACATTACTGTTTATCTGAATGTCTAGAAAAATGCACAGATGTTTTAGGAAAAATAAAGACAGGACTCGTTCTGTTTTAATTCTGTGAATCCTCATTAAATGTTTTATTTTTCATGTCTGTACTTTCAAGGTGGTTTGGTTTGGTTTTCTAACAGGATAAGACAATCAATGCTCTGTGTATGTTGCATGACTGACTGCACCTGTTCATGTGGCTGCAAGCTGAAGGTGCCATTGTTCCTGAGTGTGTGTGTGTGTGTGTGTGTGTGGTGCTGATTAAAACACCACAATGGCTTCAAATGCCTCAGTAAGAGAATAAGAGAAAACAGTAAGTTACTACAGTAAGATTAGGCTCATTTCTTTCTTATATCTCACAGGTTTAGCAAAAGCCTCACGTGTCAACATGGGAAACTTTCCGTGCAGTTAAACACGATTCATTTGCTCTGTAGCTTTTCATGTTGGTTCTAGCAAATAGATTCATGGGCCTCAAACTGATAAAATACCTCAATAACAACCACGACGTGTGTGAATTTTGCACTCGTTCAACCTGCCAGGTGTTAAAGGTTGTTGTTGGCCTGAAACTCGGGGAGTTTCCGTCATATTTCCACCTCTGTCTGCAGGAGGAAGTGACCTAGACGACACCTCCATCCAGACACACCAACGAGTAAAAAAATAAGACACAAACGTCTGTGTACACAGTGTGGGATGAACTTCCTTTGTGCTTTTGCGTCGGAAAGACACAGACGTGTAAACGACACATTAAACAAACCATTAACCATGAACAGCTTCACTCAGTTTTAAACAGATAATCGATCACAGAGCAGTAAGATCAGACGTACTGCTGTTTAACTGAAAGTTACATAAAAGAACAGGTAGTTTGTCACAGTCCACAGGAACTAGTTACCACCAAAGCCAGTATTTTATTAGATTACTGACCATCCTGCTAAGAGAAAGCCTAAAAATGTGTATTTGGAAATAAACCAAGTTCCTAATTTACACAAATTCTACGATTTGAGGAACAATTTCCGTTTATTTTCACTTAAATGCAGAGAGAAATTTCCCCCAGAACAACTTGAGGGACAATAAAGGACTGAAATTAAAATTAAATAATTTTTTCAGGTTTTATAGAAACAGTCTATCTAGAAGAACCTGAAGTGTTGGTGATACGCACTCAACGCACAAGACAGTGGGCTGTGAAGTGATAAAGTGATGAACTAAGGATTTTACATTTCAGCTTCCTTCCTTTGGGGGTTAATTTCCAACCAGTCCGATCGTCTGACTGTTTCTTTACCTGTCTGACTTCTTCGTGGCAAATTTCACCTTATTTCCAGACGTCGGTAACTCAGAATGTTTTGAGAAGTGGTGGAAAAGCCGATCACAACAGTAAAGATCAGAGCCGCGTCATAAGAAATCAGAACTTATCCACTTTTAGTGTTAAGCTGTTGCAGTGAGTGTAACTGTAACGCACTTCCTCCACCCTCAGGAAATAATTCCTCACTTTCTTTGTCCCTTGTGAACAAAAGCAGCTCTGTACGTCTTCAGCTGATCACACACAGTTTCTTTTATCGCAGCGAAGCAACAAGAGTTCGGTACAAAGAGCACGAGGTTCAGGAGCTGCTGGACTGAAACGGACTCAGAGTCCTGAGGATTAACTCTCTCACATATGCAGCATGTTTCTCTCTTTAAAAGCTCATTCGATGTGTTTTCTCAGACTAACTGCAGCTACACCCATTTTTCCATCGGAGGGGTAAACACCATGTGTGGAGGCGAGTGTGTTACTGCCTGTGTGAGGCAGCGACAAAGAGTGTGTGTCTGTTTGAGAGTGAAAGAATATGTGTGTGTTTGGAGAGAAGAGTCCAGAGCACATGACTGCATTCCTGACAGAGAGAGGGAGGAAGGAGAGGAGGGAGGGAAGAGACAGAGGGGTGAGGGCAGAGGGAGAGGAAAGGAAAGGAAAGAAGGATGAATGAAGTGAGGTGGAGACGACAGAATAGAAAGGGAGGGAGGAGAGGGAGAGAAGATAGGAAGGACGGAGGGGAAACAGAGGAGGGAAAAGGGAGGATGGAGAAGAAGAGGACTGGTGAGAGAAAAAAGGAAGAGGGGACAGACAGAAAAGGGGAAGAAAAAGAGAATGGGAAAACAGGAGTGATGGATACAAAGGAGAGGAGGAGGGAGCAAGAGGAGAGGAAAGAGAGGAGAAAAGAAGGAAGAAGGAAGTGAAGAGGGAGGAGGAGCAGAGAGAAGGAGCAAAAGGAGAGGAAGCCAAAAAAGAGAGGAAAGGAAGGACTAGAGCAGACCTGGACATACTACAGCCCGTGGGCCGCGTGCATCCATACGCAATACGTCACGCGTTTGGCTTTTCAAAATAAAAGCAACACAGTTGTATGCACGGCATGAATATGTTTTTATTATATTCCAATTTATGATTAGAATCATAAATTTGGACAAAGGGCCGGGTGTGGCCCGCGGGCCGTAGTTAGCCCACGTCTGGACCAGAGAGTTTGGAAAACAGGGGTGACGTCATACGGACGACATCACCCAGCATGCACTGCACACTCCAGCTGTAAGAAAACCTAAGCCAAGTTTTTTGGACCCAAACTTTGACACGACCATAGGAAAAGAAGGAAAGCAAAAATAAATGCTCATCTCCATGGCAACCAGTGGAGCAATTACAGCAAATTGAATATAAGACATCACACTGGGCTTTAGAGAACTGTGATGAAAGTCACGTCTGTTTAAAGGAAGCCATCTTTAAACAACAAAAAAACAAAAACACTGTTTGAAAACACTTCCGACGAAGCAGAAACCTCACCACGCGAGTCGGGAGGTTCGATCTCTCACTCTCACTCACAGTGCTCCTCAGTGCTTCTTCTTCTTCTTCTTTAACTGTAGGTGCTCTTAATCATCCCCCCCCCCCATCGGAGGATTCAAACAGGCTCCAACTGTTCTGCTGGCTGCTGAGTGTTGCAGCTGACGGAGGAGTGGAGATCACGAGGCTGCACAGGCCCGGAGTTCAGACAGCATCACGGTCTCCCTGCTGACGTCAGCAGGAGAGACCATGAACCATGGCAGCCACATATCCATGGGGGGTCTACAATCATCAGCTACGCTTAATGAGCAGGTCTGACCATCTCTCCTGTGGGCAGGTGACCTCTGACCTCAACAAAGGGGGATCATGGGAACTGAAGTTCCAAAGTGGCTGCACAGAATCCCCAGGGAGCTGTCACGGTTTAACAGGGGTTAGCCTGGTAGCCCGCAGAGCGAGCGTGACAGTCATAAGATGTGTGTTGAGTGAACAAAGTGTGACTGGAGCTAATTCAGAATGAGAAATTAGAAAGAAGTTTGTTTTTTTTTTCCTCTTGTTAAACTCACGATTTAAAACATGACAACATTTTCTCATCTTTTTCCATCTTAGTTCCAGTTCCCACCAAAATCCCATCGCTTGCTTGGAGCTACTTAAATCTTGTCTGTGTGTAGTTCAGTATTTCAGGGCTAAAAAGGCAACACATAGACACACACTTCATTCAGAAAAGAAATGAGATTCATAGATTTTCTCAAATTTATGGATTATGGATTGTGTGTGTGTGTGTGTGTGTGTGTGTGTGTGTGCTGGGCAGCCTGTAGTGCTTCTAGTGTTTTAATGTGTGTTTGCTTAACAGCAAACACACATTTCTGGGTTTGGGCACTGCTTAAAAATTCATTAGGAGGAAAATTAGCACAGTAAAGCCGGAGCTTGACCGAGTTTTCCCTCCAAACCCAGAGGCGAAGCAGCGAGATGGGGCTCTTCTGACAAACACAACCAACTACAAATCACGGTGGAAATATCTGAGTTGAACGGCGGGAAAGTGCTCAAGACAGAAATGTCCTTGACGTTAATTCAGATTCCTGAATTTGTTTTAAACGAATATAAGATAAAAAACCACTGCGAGCCTCTGCTGCAAGAGACGAAATACTCAAATCCAAAACGTTTGGCTGCACCGCTGCATCACATGGATTCTATATTATCTATTTATTTTCCTGTAGCTCATCAAATGCTCTGCACAGGAAGAGCAAAGCCTTCTGGGAGATTTGCTGGCAAATTGCAGAGCCGTCCAGTTTTTCTCAGCAATGAGCAAAACTACTACTATTTGTTTAACCTTCTCTGTTTGAGTGTGCACACACACAACACTCCTGCTTCTTGGATAAACACACACTTATTCCTCAAACTGACTCATTATCTCTTCTGACTCTGTTTGTCATCTTGACTTCCTCTGTTTGCACTCACTTATTTTCATCCTTATGAGTTAAGCAGAAAAACCGGTCGGCTGTGATCAGAAAGCCTCATGGTGCAGACTGCTGTGGTCCATGCTGGCAGTGGAGGAACAAGACAAAGCTGGCAGATGTTGTTCTTTATCTCAGATGATTATTAGTTCGTCATGAAAAATGGCTCTGATCTAATACTCTCCCTCATCTGCCCGACTGCACAGACTCTGGGATATTTCACTGTCACTATCACTACAGCCATGTCACTACTGTGGCTAAAAACAACCGGAGCCTCTGACTCCTGGCCTCACTTATATCACCCACTCTGTGCCTGGAATGAGAGGAAATCAGTAATTCACCTGGATTCACCTCATCAATAAACAAATCCGATAATTATCCCTGGCCATATCACCCACCGCCGCTGAAACTGCATCATCCAATCAAGACGACGCTGCCGGTTGTGTAACGGCAGTTTAATCCACGGCGCTCTTGGAGATCAGCTGGTCTCAGTCAGGCATCATCTCTGGACTCTGTCCAAAAGAAGCACTAACTGGGTTTCTAGACCAAGTCTTTGGCAAACTGCTGCCAAGATCTGCCAAGAGCCAGTCCCTCACCAGGCTCAGTTCACTGTAATTCGCTCCTCTTTCATTAAAATTCCTTACATCCTCCTGTTTTTTCTTTTCAGGTGGCTGTAAACAGACTGTGTGTGTGTGCACCCCCTTCACCTAACTCAGGTTTTGGTAGTTGAGGGGAAGGTGGATGTTGGAGGTTTCCTCTGGTCGGAAAAGCCACCTCGGTGACCCCTGACCCCTCCATCACCTTGTGAGACCACGACAACCAGAGTGGATCTCCTCTCTCTCTCCATGTCTCTGTCTCGCTCACTCTTTGCTGATCAGATTCTATCAACACACAGTTTGATACACGTCTCTTACTGTCCCTCCCCCCGTTCACACACTCTCGTGCACAGGCACATTATTACCGTAGTGGAGGATGTTTAAGGCTAAAATGTAGGTCAGTGCCCACACGCCTCAACCCTTATGATCATGATTTAAACGGAGGGCAAAGGGGGTGACAGTGGTGGTAGGTGTGGTGTGGGGGGTGTAGGAGGTTGTCAGAAAACACCCCATGGGTTCATGTGCCACGTTGCATCATCATTTCAAGCCTGCCCGCTCTCTTCACCACTTGCCCTCACCTCCGTTCTCCTGGTGCCCCCAAAACGAGGGTTGAGACAGAAGGGCAGAACATACGGACGTGTCTGAGCCTGCAGCTGAGAGAGAGGGATTCTGGGAGGTCTTTGTGTATGAACCAGAAAGAAAGGGGAAAAAAAACAGGGGGGGGGGACTGGCAACTTTGTTTGTAGGCCATTTGCATTACAGTAAAATAAATGTCAGTAAATCTGTTTAAATAAGGCATCTAATTGGCATCTTCTCTACAGTCCACTGCAACTCACGTCTGTTTTCAATGTTTATTGTTTTATTTTTTATTGATTTTTGTCCAAAAAACAAAAAAGATCCACAATTTTTTTTAAAGGAGCAGTTGAAACTGATTCGTTTTACGTCCCTACGCATCAGAAATCTGTTGTTACGAGCTCAGAGAAAACACTGTTTACTGCCACGTACATTAATCGAGGTCCTACGCTTCCACTGATGTAAACAAAAACAAAGTCTTTCCCTGTGAGTTAAATAAGAAGAAACTAATATTTCTTCATTTAGTTCAGTACAATCGAGGCAGATTTCTAAAATTAAAACTTAGAAATCCTATAAAAGTTGATGCTTCCCGGAGCAAAAAGGAAAATGACGGCTGTTTGACAAAAATAAGAACTGATGTTCCAGTGTTGGGTCTTAACTGGAGGAACTGGCCCAAACTGCTCTCACCATTAGAGCAGCAGATGATGTGTTTTTCTGTGGCCTGGCATCAACAACAACAACAACAACAACAGCGACAACAACATACAGTAGGGCTGGTGATGACCTAATTCACAGGCCAGGCTCCGTCCCTAAAGGGCAAAGCTACAGCACACAGAACAATACGACGCATACACACTGCACAGTCACACGTCTAATGTGGCTGGAAGCAAAATGTCATACAATGTGGGACTCGTGACCCGAATGTCGCACAAAGTCACTGCAATCGTCCGTCCCCACGCTGCTGATCAGACCATCAGGGGGTTCACGGGTTTCACTCCAGGTCCCAACAAAAGTGCCATTTTGTTGAATTTGACCAAAGCATTTCCATCCATTTTCACTAAACGAGTGCTTTCAAACCTCTTCTTCATTTGTCCACCACTTCTCCCAGCATTGTCCCCAAAAGTACAAAATTACAGCTAATACGAAATGAAAATTTGAACATGTGGACAATGATCATCTCCTCTTAGAAGCAAACACAGGTGTAGGAAAATTAAAAAAAATAAAAAATCTTAGGGAGGAAGTTTCTTTGACTTGATATTGGAACATACTCCCACACAATAATGCAAAGGACAGATGTGTAGGGCGACACTATCTTATGATAGGAACCACCAGCCACTGTTGCAATGTTTCTTTGAGATACCATTAAACACTGAGGCCTTTTCACTCGTATAAGTGAAACACGGTAAAACCCACATTAGTGTGTCTTCAGTCACAGACTCACAAATGTTGTCTTGTAATTAAAGGAGGATTTTTTCTAGATGTCACTGGTGCAGCTCTTAATAAATTATAGATTTTTACATGGCATATCAGTAACATATGGTACAAGGGCAACAGGAAGCCACATTCTGTACCAAAGGGACAGTGTGGGACATACAGCAGAGGACGCATGATTCGATGACGACCCTGACTTCCATCCAATGCCACAGCGACCATCTGCTCAGGAGTATTTTCCACGCTGATCGAAAGGAGGGAGGGCAGGAGAGTGGAGCAATGAGGTTTCATTCCTTAAAACGAGATGAAGCGCTCTCACAGACGCCCAAAAGTGAAGCGTTTCTGCCATCTGGATCACACGTGCTAACCTCAAGGCAATAAATCGAAGCTGAGAGCCGCAGCCTGCCGCGTCAGAAACATTAGATATTTAGCAAAACACGTGATTTCAAAAAAAAAAAAGGTCCAATGATAAGAGAGAGGCAGAAGATTTCTAAACCTCTTGACAATCCAGAAAAAGAAAAGAACCAAAAGAAGAGAAAGGGATTTCTGTCCCTGAGAAATCTGAGGAAACAAAGGGAGAAAGGAGGAATAAAAATCTCCATCCCACAGCTGCTGGCTTTGAATAGAGAGGACTACAAGAGTCACATGGGGTTAACGAATGAGAGGAAGAGAGAGAAAGTAAAGGGGAACAGAAAATTTTGAGGAAGATTAGAGGTCTAACTGAGATGTAAAGGATAAGTATATCTGTATTAAAGGCCACCAGAGAGAGCAACAGACCAATTACTGCCCTTTGAAAAGGTCAACAATCGACATCTCTCTTCATCTTCTTTAGATGCAAAACTACTGAGCTTAATTCCCAAGTTCAAACAGAAATTTACTTATTGGCAGGAGACCAATCTTAAAGCTTTATCGTTAGCTAATCACCAAAACGTCTAATTAAGCTTCAAAACAGTGAGTTTGCAGACATTAACCTTGAGAGTGGAGCGTTTTAATCCAGGGGAAAGAAGAATTTGAACACATTTGGCACAGATGAAGTTCTTTTACCCTCAACACAAGCAGAGCAAACGTGGGTGGGGCTATTTTTAAAGAAACAACTAAACTAACCACTTCATGTCCCTCAGCTGTTAGAAAAAGAAAACATTATACAGTTTGTCTTCATCCAAAAACCTCTTTGAGCAGGTGCATGGTTTTTGTCCAGCATTATGTTCAGCACGCAAGCTTCCTCCTCTCCAGCGTGTGACCGCATCACTAGCAGGTTAATCCTCTCATCTCTGCCTGGCAGCTCAGTACATCCTGGATTTACACAAATGCCTCCTGTGTGCATACATACACCTTCCTGTGCGTCTTACTCAGTGTAGCCTGTCACTTTTTTTTCTTTATGTCTGCTTTTCACCCGTTTCTGGTGAATTCAGTATTAAACAATGAGCTGCAGGTAACTGAGGATTGGTCCATTCTCAAAATTTGATTCATACTTTTTGCTCACGTCCACTTACATTTCATTCCATTCTTTATATCTCACAGCATTTCCTACATGTTGGTGCTCAAAAAAACGTGGGAAGATTTGTATAAACTGAAGCTGCAGAGTACATTTCTGAACAAGAATCCTGATCCACTCCTTTCATGTCAGATTAACAAGACACAAAACTTCCTTGAAAAATCCTCAAATTTAATTTTGCCTCGCTGTGTCCACATGATACATGCACCGTGAAACACAATCTGCATCTAGTAATGAGCTGTTAGTGTCTTCTGGTGGACCCAGCACAGACGTTTGTGTTGTTTGCTGCTCGTTGCTCCTGTCCATCACGGTTTCTTTCCTTCTTGCCATAGGCTCTTCTACGCCATCGTTCCTCAGTGTGTCCCAGTACGTTATGTCCTAAATACAGTGGTAAAAAAAAAGCCTCTCTCAAAATGCTGGGAATGATAAACATATAAACAACCCTATCAGACTATGTTTATATGTGAGGGAAGGCTTATAACAGCATGTGGGCGCTCCAGTGTCCTCAGTGTGTCTGTACAGTGTTTATACGTCTTCTCTCAGCCGCAGCCCAAACCAAAGTGACCCGAGGTTCACAAAGCCATTCTCACAGAGCCGCGAATCCACCTTTGACCTGAAGACCTCATCGCTGCTTCAGGTTTCAGTTTAACGGGTGTGACTGTTCCCCAGTCTCTGTCCTTCTATTTTTGTCTGTCCCTGTCTCTGCCTGTCCGTATTTCTAAAAGAACTGTTATTTTATCTATTGAAATTATTTGAGATGATAATGTTTCCTCAAGTGTCCTTACAATGGCTGCTGAGTCATCACGAGGACGTTCATTTCACTGCATTGAAAAACAAATCTGATTACGTGTTTGACTCTGCAGGAGTCCTCTAGTTTCAGCCTCTCAGATGTGGATATTTAGTGGTTTCCTCTGCAGTAAACTCTGAATCTTTGGGACATCTTAATTGTCTCAATTGATTAATTGAGAAAACAATCAACAGATTTTCAACTTTCACTACTGCTTTACCATGTTTTGACATTATCCTGCGTCTGCCAGCTGTGTCCACAGTTCAGCACAACTTACACAGTCGTCCTTTAATGGTTTAATCTGTGCAGGAGCTTGTGATCCTTTAAATTACTGGACGGACAAAAAGTCTTGTGTGTATTTGCTTTTCAGCCACATAACAATATGTTATCCTGTTTATTGAATTTCACTGGTTTTACTTGTTTGCCTTTCAGTCATTTACTTTCTGAAGAGGTAGCTCTATGAGCAGCAGGTTTAGATTAACACACACACACATACACACACACACACGTTTGTGATTGTTGTCTTCAGACTGTTTTGTCTGGGAGATAAAATAAAATAAAAAAAAACTGGAGCCAGACTGAGCAACATGTTAATATCCCTGAAGTATAAAGTGGGAGTGATTATCTGGATGAGACACTATCAGACAGAAACACAGTGAGATAAACACACACACACAAAGCTCCCACCACTCTCAGCTCCCACTCAGCCAAACACTTAGATAACACTGGCCCAAAACACACTCTCATTACTGGAGCGATGCCATGATGAGGCCAGAGCATGGCAGAGCATCCTCTAACAGAAAGATCGTGGGTTTGGTCTGAGCCTCCTCGTCCTCCTGCTCACTCTATCGTAAATATCTTAATGTTGAAGTGTCAGCCAAATGTCAGACGCTCTGTCTGGTAAATGTGCCAGAGAAACAAAAAAAAACAAAACAAAACAAACAAACTGAGACCTGTGGTTTTGCAATGATACAGGCGTTTGGAGAGAAGGCACTGTGCTGTTGCACAAGGCATTTTATTGCAGAAACACACTCAAATCAGGGTGTAAAGACAAACCCAGTGAGATCAAACTGACAATCTAGATTTTCTATTTACCCGGCTCCCTCTAAGAAAGTAAACAAGCCTGTTTCGCAAAATGCAAGAGAACTCCTTTTAGCCTTTAGCTGCCTCAATCAAATAAGTTTTATTTTTCCTAAATCATAAACACTAAAAGCTGCCGGTGATAAGGAGGTCAAAGGTCTTAGCCATGTATCTGTGATGACAGATGCAACAGTACATTTGTGTCACCACAGACTGATCAGCTGGATCCCTACAGAGGTTTCTTAGCATGACATAATACCTCAGAGTTCCTGGCTCTCATCATGTTTAAAGTAGGCCAGTGTTGTGTAACTTTAAAAGCATGTCTGTTATTGGCTCAAGCCAGTCAGATTCCCTGTCAAATAACACTGTGAGGTAATATTTGCCATTTGGAGGACACTTTTACTCAACTCTTCCTACAGTATTCTCAGTGTAGGGATAAAGCCTCCAAACCTGGATGACAGATCCGTACACCAGGAGTTAATAAGCACTTTCACAGTCTCACTCGCTGACTCGAAGGTCCCCCAGTTGCCTGGTTATGTGAGAAAACAAACCAAAGGGGCCAGTGAAACATAAGACAATGTCCGCCCTCTTCCCAAAACCGTACAATGGCTCATTTGATGCAGCAAAGTCAGATTGTTGAGGATTACGCAATGCCGCCGGAGTGAGGGGGAGGTCATTTGATGCTATTGATGAGCAAATTGGGGGCGCGGGTGAGCTCCACTTTGCTAACGGGAATATGGAAAGCCTTTTTGTTTTTAACCTGAAAGGAGCAAATGATGAAATCCCCGTCCCCAATTTCTGCAGAGAGAGAAAATCAGCTCAGATGTGAAGCGGAACATCCAATGTGAGCTGGAAGCTTCTGCCTCTGAGCTGTTCGCAGAGGGAGGGAGGACGTCTACGAATCATCCATCTCCATCATGACCCAGTTAGCTGGACTTAGATAATCCCTTCAACGCTTACCAGGGAAGACACTGACACCCCACACACACACACACATATATACATAGCCCCCCTCCTCTGTGCGTTTAGACAGGCCATGTGCACATTAACAGATGACAGGGGTCAAAAAGGTTCCACCCCCTTTCTTTAAGGGTCAAAAGCTGCAGTACTCGGAGCAGAATGGCTATCACTCAATAACCTTGAGAGTTTTCTCTTCACGTATGTGCTGCAGATCTATTGTTTCTCAAGTGTTTCCCACCGTATTAGAAGTAAAGTGTGTTCGTGTAGCATACGGAAGCCTGACTTCATCAGGAAGAAAATGGATGAAAAAAAGAAAAGTGAAGTTTTGAGAATGTCAAGTGAATCAGATGATCTGATACTCACAGATACACCAGGGTCAAACACAACTAATTTACAGTCTGCAGCAGGTCTAAAAAAATAAGGAAGCGTACCAATATCATGGATATGTTCACTGATGCAGAGTTTGAACTTGTGACCTTTCAGTTACAAGGCATATTTCCACCCTTCCTGACATAAAACTGCTACACTGTTCTTTTGAGCTTTAAGCTGAATTGTAAACTGGCAGCTTTTCCACATGAGCAGTTGGTGCAAAGTCATTTTCATGACTCCATAATCAGCCAGAGACTGTTTCTCTTTGTTCATGTCAGTGTTGATTACACCGAGATAAATCCGCCCCCCCGGTCATGGAGCCCAGCCAACGGCATAAAAATGCAAATCAGGTTCATTCTCTGCTCAAAAACCATCAACGGTAAAACAAAAAAAGGTGTCACGGTTTCTCTGCACAGTGAGATTTCAAGATTACAAAAAGAAAGAAACTGCTGCATGTGTGATCAAAACATAGCAACAAATACACAACTCTGTCATCTAGGTGCTAACAGCTCCTACCACCGCTGGAAAAAAACAAGCCCCCAGAGTATAACCATGCTCCTAAAACACCATGAAAAGGTGCCGTGAACTCTGAACAGCAGTTTTGCATGATCAGTCACCTGCCTGCTGACGCCTGAGGGAAAATCAGACACAATCACCGCGAGGCTTCGTATGTCAGTGCAGTAAACAGAAACTGTCGGAAAAGCTGCGTTAAAAACAATGTTTAGTCACTTTGCAGCAAAAAGACTCAACGCTGAACGATATTCAGTCAGATAACCAAGTTCTTACAGTTCAATATTCACTCTCCTTTTAGCTCGTGTTTGTCCTCCACCAGCTACCGAGAAACACATCTGACTCTCAAGCTGCTAGATGTTCACCTGTTCGAGTTAGCAATTTCCCAATTTGATGCTGGGCAGGTAGTGTGCAGTTCAATGGGTTTATCAGAGTTTCCTGGAAACGGCTATCTATGATTTTATATTAGGGTGCGGCTGAGAGCCAGAGAGAGTAAACAATGAAATCAATGTGCAGCTGGAGAATCAAAACAGTGAGCTAAAAGAGGCTAAAAAAAAAAAAAGTAATTGGTGCTAATTCTCTTTGGCTTCTGCACTACAAGTTATAGAGTAATTTAATTCACAGCAACAGAAACATACTGCATATTACAGCTTTAAGTTATCCATGTAGTGCTACCTACCTACCACACAAGAAGCTAATCACTGCAACGAGATGCTGAGAATCAGCTGGTTAGTCCATATTTCACTGAGGCACGTCGAGGAATTGAACCTCTCATCATGTGTTAGTGCCACTGAGCAACACAAAACCACAGGGAGAACAGAAGACTCCATCCCAACAGTTGTGTGTGATCAGCACCTGGCTGCCTCGAGAGGAAGTCGTGTGTGTGTGTGTGTGTGTGTGTGTGTGTGTGTGTGTGTGTGTGTGTGTGTGTGTGTGGGAGGGGGGTGGTTCTATTTGTCATGTATAGAGGCAATTTTATTTACACATGTAAAAGACACCATCTGGAGTACTGTAAACCTCCAACGCCCCACTGAGCCGCTCTTGGCTGCACTCCAAGACTTCCAACAGCCAGGTCCGGAGTTGGATCCCATCATTTAGAGGGGAGGCGAGAGGGTTTGTATACAAAGAGGAAGGCGGAGGTCAGAGTTCTCCAGCGGTTCCTCCTGCGTCAGTTTGAGAGGAGGCTGCCAAAGTCTCCCCCCGATGGGCGCAGACCCCAGTTAAAGCCGAGCGTCCTGTCCCCAGGACGAGATGGAGGCTGGACTTTTCGGGGCAGATGTAATGCCACTGGCTTTAGGAGGATTTTCAGGTCCTATTGAATCCACAGCTCATGCAGTGGAATGTACAGTTAAGAGATTCCTGTGAATCAGCTACAGCATTCGACTCCGGCTTCTCCGGTTTATTGAATCAGTATGAAAGCATAATCAGTTTATGCAGTTCATTTACATTCTGGTTTGTGGGGCGTTATGTGTGTTTAGCTGTGAGTGTGGTCTCCTGCAGCAGCCTGTCCGAGTGTTTGGAGAGTAGAGTCCAACATTTCTGAGCGTTACGGGTTTAAGGAGGAAGAGGTGACAGTGTTATATCCAGCGTCTTCACAACATGGTGGCATGTGTGTCGTAACCGCTCTCAAACTTTCCATGACAGTCACTGTGCAGATCACTGTGCAGAAAATCCAAGCTGCTCTGGAAACAACTGGTATTGTTCAGGGTTTTTATTTTTTATTTTTGCTGATATTAGGCCTGAACACTCTATTTGCACGACCTGTTACAATAGTCTTTTTATTCACAGTGTGTGAGTGTGGTCTTGTTTTGGAAGGTGCTCAGTGAATCGTTGTCCACGTAGTACTGCAACTAATCTGCCAGGCAGCTTTTCCTGGCAGGCTCTCTGGATGTGCGCTGCTCAAAAGTTTATCACCCCGACATACCGAGAGACAAACAAGCAGCCAAACCTCCAACTGGCCGAGCCTCAGCTCTAGCAGGCCGTGGCACTGTTAACGTTCACAGCACAATGCTTCTCTTATCCGTCCTCTCCTTCTTTTTTTCCTCTCGTCTCCTAAAGCCAACAACGTTCTAATCTCCAAAGTGGTTTAAACCAGTTTGGAGCATGTCTTCAAAGATGAGGGCAATTTTAGGCAGATTCCAGGGGTAAGAGGAAGAGAGCTTTTTTTATTTTTATCGTCATCACACAGATGAAATTCATCACTCGTCCTCTTTCTGTGCAGACCAGCTCCCCTCCTCCTGTGACCCACAGCGCTGTGTTAAAAACCTACTTGAGATTGTTAAAAACTATCTTTAGGACTGTAAGCTGATCCTGAACTTTGCACTGTGGCAGAGGATAACTCTACAAACCTCTGCCACGTGGGTTTGTCAGTTATGATTCTCCAAGCCATTAGCTCAACAACCAGAATATATGTATCTGCACTGGGGGCTCTGATCCCCATCTGTGACCAGGGCTGGTTTTAGGTCTTGTGGGTTAGGTCCAAGTCCAGTCTCAAATCTTCAAGACAAAGTCCTGTCAGGTAACAGGACTAGAACTTAAATATTCACAATCATTATAGCATTTGACCTGAAAAGTTAATTAACTTTTGTGATGAACATTTAAACATAATTTTCCTCAGGAGGTGGTGGAGACCAAAGCAGAGCTAAAAACAGTGATTCTCATGTGGACAGAGACATTTTTCCTGGTGTCTTCTAGATGTCCAAATTAGCAGCTATTTGCTAACATGTTAGCTACAACAATTTTATAAGGCAGTCAAAAACCAGGATCCTGACATGAATCCTATTTTCATAAAGGCTGTAACGTTCAGTCTCTGCTGAAACTGTTGATTCAACTTTATAATTATTTTAGAGGCTGCAGTTTGTGATTCTGTAATTTGGTGTACCGCCATTGGAATGAATGAGGTGGACAAAATAATAGGAACACCTGTGGGTATTACGCAGCACTAATAAACTGCCAACTGGTTTGGTATGTTTTAGATGCTGCATCACAGGACCGCTGATGTCCTTAAAAATGTATTTTACAGCTTGTTCATTTAACTTATGTTAATGTAGGAACTGTTTACAGAAAGTGTGTCAGTGTCTTGGACACTTCAACAGGCCCGACTGTTTATTTATCTTACTAACAGCGTAAAGAAACAAAACAGCGTTCTTTAGATCACAAGGAACAAGCTCTCCTGCCATGACCAAACCTGTTTTCATAGTACGACTGTATCAAAGACTTTATTTTCTTTACATTAGCTCCACTACAAAGAATGCCAGCTGGCAGCTTGTGAGTCACAGGGCAGCACTGTTTGATGAGGAGTGTTTCCACGCAGTGAGGGAACAGGACTGAAGAGAGTCCACAGGACGGAGCGGCATGAAAGACGAGTGTACCTCTCTGACGGAGAGCGGCTGACAAAGCTACAGCGTTCACCTGCAGAGAGGAAGGTGTTCAACCAGGCAGAAAAAAAGAAGTGGAACGCAGAGTCTGTATTGACCCGGTGATGCTACAAGAGCAGGAGGAGGTGGTGCCTTCGATTTGGTTTCATTTAATTGCAGAAATGATTAAAAACGCTGGGAAAAGACACTGTGCAGGAGCAATGAAAACCTCTGAGGTGATTATAAAACATACAAGGAAATAAGATAACAGCACAAATGAAATCAGAGGAGGCCCAACACAGACGCGAAGCGCTAAAAGATGCATAAATAACAAGTGAAATAGGCCGAGTGAAAGTGCAGCGCCGGTGCTGTTGCCAAGGCCGAAAAACAAAATTGGAATCCGTCGGCCCTCAGCCAACCACATCAATCACACGGGCGCTCGGTATCTCGTTCCTCTGCAGTGAATCTAATAAAGCTGCACTATTTAAACGGATTAAGTGCCTCATTGTCCAACTCAGGCTGACTACTGTCTGGGCAGACAAAAGCCCTAAAGCCCAACTTGGGCAGGGTTCAGCAGCCACCCCCCTCCCCTCCCCTCCCCTCCCCTCCCCTGGTGGAGAAACTGTGTCACCCTTGGGATTGTTAATCATAGTATTGTCCTCCAAGGAACTCCAGACACAATATGATGAGTAACTGAGCCGGTAAGAAGTTTTGGATCCTGAATTAGAACCAAACTTAAAGTAGTTTTAGTACATTTATGGTAAAAGTGGTTTTAAGAATCCAAACGAGCAGCATCTGGTGCAGGAGCTGGTGGTAATTACCCACCATCAGCAACAAAGAAAGGAAAATATTCATCAGAGCGTCCGGGCCGGTCGAGGTTAGTGGGATCAGGGGGTCACAGAGTCAAAGCTGAAAGCGTAAACTGACAGCGAACACGAGCAGGATGGAGAGCGGCGAGCAGAGGAAACGCATCATCAACGGCAAATATCTGTGCCGTGTGCTTGAGAAGAAAAAAAAAAAGGGGGAGAGTGTTTCCTTATCAGTTTCATTTATTTTCCCAGGGAAAGGGCAGAGGGGTTGCAGCTTTGCTTCTGTTTTGTTTTGAGACCTCACTTTCTGAACGGTGGCCCCCTCGCAGCACGGCAGCCTCCACTACAGGCGGGAAGTGCCAAAGAGGGAAAACAGGCAAGAGACGGCTGAAAGTGCCTGTCTGAGCGGCTTAATGATGCAATCTGGCAGAAACACCCCCTGCACCCACACACTCTCTCCCCTCTACCGCCTCCCCAAATCTCCCTCCCCTCACCTCCCTCCCCCTCCTGCCCACTCCAACGATGACATCACCTCCCTGAGAAGCAACATGGCAGACGACAGTTGGAGGGCTGCGTACGGTCGTTGGAAATTTTTTCCGACAGCAGTTGCATTATTTCAAGCTGGTCACAGCAGCAACACAGTGAACTGCTTCCAGAATTAGTGAGTTCATATGTTGTAATTCTGTAATTTCAGTAGAAAGTGTTGCACAAAATGGCTGAAAATCCAAGAATTAAAGCTGCAAATGGAAAACATACGGAAACGAATATAAAGGTTTTGTTTTCATAAGAGAGAAATTTCTAAAGCTATTTGCTTATGTTCTGGGTCGAATGCCTCATGATTGATCAAGACTGACCAATGACACTGCAAAAAAAAAAAATCCAACTTATCAAGTAATCTTTGTCTATAGAGTCTTCAATGTCTCGTTTTCCTAAAAGAAAGTGAAAAAATCTGCAAGCGCACAAAGATAATTTGAATTTTTCCTATAAATGAGTGTCAGCATCTTGAGGTGACACACAGCAAAGCAGACCACTGCACCTGAATGCAATAAGCTGACTCTGTTTATTTTGTGTCAGTAATTGGTTGAAGATAGAAATTACCTGATAAATTGGATATTTAATGACTCAAAAACAAAGGACGCGTGAAGAAAATGAACGTAACACACTCGTAACACTGACGAGTGTGGCTCTGTAATCCAGAGGACAGATGGAGAATTACGGGCTTCAACTGTTCCGGTTGTGGCAGAGAGTGAACTCCCCGGTTCAGTCTGGCAGGATTAACCCTGCGCAGCCTGTCATGGGTCGGTCAGAGAAGCCACAGACTTCATATAAGAACAGCGCAGGATTTATTAACAGCTTATTTCCTGCACAAACTCAGGAGATTTGTACGATGGAGCTGGCAGAGTAAAGTCCGGTTAAAGTCCGGTTCAGCTGGTTTCAGGTTTCATTTCATGTGTGAAAGCACTGTAACAAACCAACCAACTAACTATAAACACATATATAAGAAAAAACATGAGGACTGAAACCTGATTTCAACTGATCTGAGGTCCGGCTTGAGCATCTTATTGGATCTGACCTCTTTCCAATCAATTATCGAATCTAATCAGGTTCAGTTTTCGACATTTGTAAGTAAATAAAGTCATAAATAAGTAAAACTCAATATGTGGAATCACTTTTTATTGGCTGAGAAGGTAGAAACCTTCAGCCTAATGAAAGAAAGATCAGTGGCTCTCAGGCTTTTTGGCTGCTGATCCCTGAATACAAAGGAAAAGGCAAAGAAGCTTAATTTTACAGAGCAATAATTTACTTCTCCCCGCCACATAAATAGTCTTGTTGTGACTCCTCGCATTTGTCTTGTGATCCCTTGCAGCTAAATCATCTTTCTAGAGAAGACTTATCACTCTGTTGGTCCTGCTGAACTATAAAAACACACAGTCTCGTGGCCACAGAGTCATTACAGAGTACGAGCTTTGACCTGATCAAACAGCCAGGTTTCATTTCACCTCTTTAAGAATTAAAGTTCAACTAGCTCCAGCTGATACCTGCCATCGATGATCTTTACCAGCAACAGCCACTTGAAGCCTGCTCTGTAGATCATGTCTCCTCTGCTCTTTTCTTATAGTAAAAAAATACTGCATTAAAAAAAGTTTGGTAAGAGATTCATCAGTGTGTGAGCTCAGAAAATCCCAGTATCTCACCATGTGTTTGACACAACAAACTCCAGATATGCACATCACGACATTTTACCCAGAAACCCCTTTTCTGTACCCCTACACAAAGCCCAGGAATCAACTGCCAACAAACGCATTCATGGAAAAAAAAACAGGCCTGAACTACAAATAAACACAACTGAGCTGCAGTTACGCCACAAAGCGACGCATGCAATCACCACGGTCTGGGAACCGTAAACTCTGCTCATTAACTGTTGATTCTCAAGGAAAATACAACATTTTACGATCAGCGCCTGCTTTCTGAAGCCAATTAGGTGATTGAGGGGCTTTTCCATCAGAAGCCGCCGCGTTGTAAAACCCGGGCTCTAAAACTTGACATTGATCAGACTGACACAGGACGCTGAGCAAATGAAAATGCTGATCGGGGGTCTTCTGATTGCTCTAATGGCAGATGGCGCGGCCGAAGCCCATTACACCGAGCATCCAAAGGGTTTTTCCAAATTGCCTGAGCAAGCACAAATGCCATCTCCGTTCGGATCATGAAGGGGAGAAGGATAAACACTGAGGGTTCGTGTGTGATCGCAGAAATGTTGAGAGGCGTGTTGACATCTGAATGAAAAATAATCTACAACTGCTTAAACTGGAGGAGGATCAGTCGTCAGCACTGAACTTAAAGGTGTTTGTTACTCCCTGTTCGGCTGCCTACGAACAATCAGCACATTAAACTGGAAAAGAGAAAACAAACAAAACGAATGACCTGATGGGAGTTCCACATAAATAAAACGTAGTTTTTTCATCATGGCGTCCGTTTTCTGAGCCTGTCCTCTATCTGACGACCTGAAGCAGAGCGAAACTAGCGCCTGTCCGACCCGCTGACATTTCCAGCCCTCAGATTTGTTGTGCTGCGAGGCTGACAGCGAGGGCACATGAATATTTATGCGGCTGCCTCCTGCGAGAAGCCACCCGGCTCTGAGAGAGAATGACAGCTGATGACAAACATGTGGGCGGGGGGGCGGGGGTGGGTCATATCTCAATATCATAGTGTTTACACTTAAATTGTCAGTTTTAAATGTTCATTAATCCGGGGAGAGTGGATGTGTTTTTGTTTGGTCCACCCTTCGATGGCGATGGTGCTCCGAGGAATCAAATTTAATTTAGTTTTTCTTCCTTCAGTGGAAACACGCTCTTCTGTGCTCTGAGTGGGTTTTAGGACCCCGAGGGTTTCTGAAACCTCGTTAAAATAAAATTAAGAAAAAAAAAAGTCAGTGAGAAAAGAATTTTTCTCTTTCCTTAGTAAAAAAACAAACAGGTCCTCACCCCTCCACAGCTGTATGTCTGGTGTGTTTGTTCAGCTTCGAGAGTCTGATCATCTCCGACTCGATGAAGTGTTGTTCACCTCAGTCGCTCGCGGGGGACTGTTTTTAACAACAGCCGCGTCTGCAATAAAGCGACAATTTCGGCTGATATTTCTCCAGCGGGAGTCAAGCGAGGACACTGGTCAGATTTACGTCAAGTGGCTGTACGTCTGGAGTCCTGAATCACTGTTCATGTTGCTCGAGGGAGCCAACAGTGAGACCAAATATGAATTTATGGCCCTGCTGTGTGATAGAAGCTTTGTGCCACTAAAGGAGAACAAGCCTCTCTCCATCCCCACAGGTCATAATCTCTCAGGAAGGAGGAGAGAAAATAACATCTCTATGGCAACTGCCGGTCTAAAGGTGAGACGTTACGACGCAGGAGAACAGACACACGGAGCACAGGCTGCAGGACAAGCAAGCACAGACACAACCCCACGTTCAACACGTGTTTCTGGCACTTTCCAGCAAAAACAATGAAGAGAAATCTGCACTGTGGTTGTACAGCACGGAGCTGAAGGATCGTTCATGAAGTTACAGTGTCAGCTCTGTTGTTTACTACAGATAAATATCAGCTTTTATTTGCCAACTTTCTTTATATTCTCAGCACAGGTTAAATCTGGGCTGCGTTACATAACACACACTGAAAACACTGTACTCTCAGAGAATTACATCGTAAACAAATGATCTAAATCACTTTATTTGGAGGTAAATCTGAAACCTGTGATGGATGTTTACAAAGGACAGTGTGGGTGATAACGCCTTTGTTTTTTTTGTTTTTTGTCTCACAGATGAGTTTGACCAACCTGATGGTTCGTTTCCAGACTGACTGATCGAATGACGGCTCGTATTTCTTGATCTGTCTCATTTCTGTTTAGGCTTTTTTCTCCAGAGCCCAGATGTTGATATGGAGTGTACCATGTGATTATCAGAGACAGATGTGACAGACAGACCTGTCAAAATCAAAGCCGAGCTGGGTTAGGACCTAATATTAGGGCGAAAAACTCGAGGAGCCGAGTCCTGGGCGGAAACACTGAAGAGTCTGTGCAGAGATCTGAACTCTGCTCGAAACATCAGTCACTGCTGATGAAACACACCGACACGCTTTCTATTTATATCACTGAGTCACAGGCAATCATCGAGGATTCATTCACACTCAGTGTCACTGACAAGGTGAGTGTGTGTGTGTGTGTGTGTGTGTGTGTGTGTGTGTGTGTGTGTGTGTGTAGATAACCATATCCTCAGCTTGTTACATGGTCCCGTCCAAAGGTCAGAACGCACCCGGATTCAATGAGCCAATAAAAGCCCAGACAAAGTGTCAGCAGGCATCACCACCTGTCGCAACGATCACGACGACACCTGTCTTTACCTGACCGTTACCATTTACCACAGAAGAAGAAACAGGTAGAACTTTACTTTACGCAGCCGGTTTTGCATCTGTGTGAATTCCTTCGAGCCGAATTTGTCAGAAAGACTAAATTCGATCACACGTCGGTCACCTGACACCGGTCCTCTGACACAGCAGGTGGTAAACTGAGGTGGAAACATGGAAGTTTGTTGGATAATTAATGAGTTTTACTGTGGGAAGTTTGTTTGTGTTTCTTTAGCCAAAGGCAGTCAGCGACAGCAGAACCAGAAGCTTTTATCTGCCATTTTTCTGATGGGAGTTTCTGTTGCATATTAGTTTTATTTCTCAGCCGCTGAGTCAAAGTTTGTAAACTTCACTTGACAGTTTGGTGAATCAGCTGCATTTGTGAAACTAAGAAAAAGAAATAAAAGGGAAACTAAACAAGACAAAGACAGTAGAGAGAGAAAATACATGAATCGCCAGTTTTTAGCCCGTAACCTGTGAGTGATTCAGTGAAATGTCAGTCGCTGAATAAATTAAACTGAAGCAGGAGGCTTCGTGAGTTTGGCCTTTTCTTAACAGTGAGAAAGTCCCACCGTTCAGTTCAGTCTGCTCGAGGGGGAAAATGCGTCTTTGTTGGTGTTTCAGTGAGAAGAAATGAAAAATGAATAAGGCTGTCTCAATGACGAGGACATTCACCTGAGCTGGGTGACAGTTTTTACATTTCCTGCGTTAGTCGTCACGCGTCTCTGCCGGATTAGTGCACGACAAAGACGAGTGGAGCTCAACTGCATGAGTCAAACGCCAGAAGCCACAGTAACTGCAGTCTCAGTGATACTGATCCTTCACCCTGAGCTAGTGAGCAAGTTATTGAAACTAACTAAACCAGGGACGTCCTGCAAATCCTCAAGCTTTTTTTTTTTTTAAGCTGCAAAAACTGAGATTCGCATGAATGAAACAGTCTGTTGAGCTTGTTATCTTATAAACCTGAGTCAGCCATGTTAGCGGTGCACCATGTCTCCTGTTATACAACATCAACAGTGAGATATGGTTGGAGCTCTCTCTCTCTCTCTCTGTCGCACAATAAATGAATAAAGACCTAACATGTCACATCACATCCTGTCCTGATGCAGAGCGGGAAGCTAATCCATTACGGTAAACTGTGAAGAAGACCTGAAGAAGATCCACCAGGAGACCGCTCGAGTCTGGATTGTCATTTACAGCCATAAACCTTTTCCTCTGCTGTAATTTTCAGAAACTGAAACGGTGCACAGGAGGAGATCTTTCAGGAAGGAAGGAAAGAAAAAGAGAAGAGCGAGAGCTTTAAAGTAACAGACTGATGAAGTCTCGCAGAGGAATCTTATCAAGACCAGATGTGAGTGGAGGAGGAAAGAAAAGAAAGTGTCGTAAAAGAGGTGCTCACTTTTAACATCCATCTGAACCTGCAGAGGATTTTTACTGCGTGATCTGATGAATGAGCTGAGACGTCACAAACAAAGCATTTAAACAGTGTTTTGTTCACACCGGACACGCTGCGGTCCAGATTTCACTGCAGGTATCATCTCAGCTTTATTTAAACTCAGCTGCAGGACAACACAACAACATGTGAAGTGAAATGAGCCGATGCAAAAAGAAAGAGAAAAGGCTGGTGATAAAGACCATTAGCTTCACTTTGCTAATGAAACCAACGGCTTTCATTCTCCTGCTGAAGCAAATTAGCTTGATTTCAAAGACTGTACTGAACATACAGGCCGCTGGGATATTCTCCTTTAATTTACAAGAAGGTGCATTAACAAAAAATCTCTACGTCTGAAACTCTACTGTTTGCTACAGGCAACTTTTTCTCTCTGGAAAAAACCCTGGACGCACAAAAATCAAAACCGATTTTCCTAGAACACAACTGGCTCACGTCCCTCATCGATTAAACGATATTTACTTTACCAACCACGACACTATGGTAAGAAATGAATACATGATCCGGCACCATTTTACAAAAACAGAGGACAAGCTGCAGAACTGATCCCGACCTACACCGTCACAGCACCGCCCACACTGTTTGATTGACAGGTGGTCCATCAGAACGTGCAGCAAAAAACAAAAAAAAAAACAAACAAAAAAAAACAAATCTAAATTTACAACACAAACACAGCAGATACAGCAGGTCAGGTGCACTTAGCTCGGTGTGTGCCTCTGTGTGTGTGTGTGTGTGTGTGTGTGTGTAATCTGCACTGTGTTGAGGTGGACAGCTTGTTATCTGGGCTCAACTGCAGAGCTTAATATTCAGCCAGCAGCCAGATTAGTTCAGGACAACCTGTCAGTCTGCAGCTGCAGAGGGGAGAGGGTTTCTACAGCACTGTGGGTTCTCCTATCACGGTGAGGACCAGTTTGAGTTTCGGGTTGAGGTTCTGGACTTGGAAAAGCTTTTTATCAATGAAGATTCTCACAAACGTGTTGTTTTGATCACAGTGTGGGGACAAACATCCAGTCCAGAAAATAAAACTGGTTCCCACAAAGTTCATCGTGTATTTAGATTTGGCATTAAGCATCAAAGTACAGTGGCCTGGATTTTTACACATATGATAAAAATTTCCACTTTGTCTGAAGAGTTATGAGAAACATGGGCAGCACCCCGACACGTGCATCCTGTGGGTTTACATGAATCAATACGTCGAGCAAAATAATAATGATTACATCAATGAGTCAATTAATCAATTAGTTAATCAACCTGCACATGCAGCCAACACGTGTCAAGCTACAAGTGTCACACATGCGCTCTGTGAGGCATTGTGGGAAATGTAGGAACTCACTAACCTAAGCAGAAACAGAGAGGTGGAGAGAAACCACGTAAAAGTTGAGCTTATGCTTGAAAGATCAGAGGTTCAAATCTCAAACTGGCACTTGACCCTCCATTATTACCACCACTGAGGTGCCCTTGAGCAAGGCACTGAAGCCCCAGCTGCAGCAGTGGAGCTGCTCGGTGGCCAAACGGTCAGAGTGAAGTGGAACTGAACTTATTTCAAGTTAAACGTTTGATCTTAAAAGAACTGGAAAGCACTGAGATA
Source organism: Toxotes lorentzi (assembly GCA_037833715.1). Lineage (NCBI taxonomy): Eukaryota > Metazoa > Chordata > Actinopteri > Toxotidae > Toxotes > Toxotes lorentzi. The sequence goes on from JBBMJY010000006.1 coordinate 21,161,155, forward strand.
TTGTGTTTGCATGATCGTGCAAAGTTTATTTCTCCTGCCCCATCATCCCTCCCCCTGTGAAACGAAACCGCAACCAACAACCTCAAAGGAACCGGCACGTGCTCCAGGATTCAGCATCTCAACGCCTGAAACAACAGGGAAGCTAGGGACAAGGGACGTAGAGGGGTTTAATGCCTTGCTCGCGGGCACTTCGCCGAGACACGTGGTCCCTGTGAAGCTGTAGTGACACCTGACTATTGATAATGTCATTTTCTGCCACCGTTTCCCCCGTGGCGAGGGGCTCCGGAGGAGGGAGGGATGATGCGTGGAAATGGAAAAATTAGGTCAAAGTCTGCGGGGTTCGGGGAAGCTTTGCATTCGCTGCCGCCACGCATTTACAGCATCAGCTAAGCATGTAAATAATGCAACGGGGCATCTGACCCCATTTCCCTCAGACGCTGTTGTTTACATTGGAGCAACTCCGAGCTTGTGTGTCACCTTTTTCCCATCCAGCACTCCTCCTCTACATCACTGCATTTATCTCAGCTTTTGAAACCTGCATTTGCAGCTGCAGCAGTGGAAACATTAAAATGCGATGTGTGCATTTGCAGTCAGCTGTTGAAAATCGCTTCCTCTCTCTCCCTCTGTGCCTTTTTCTTTCTACCTCCATACATGGCTGAGCCCTGCGAAGCCTCCAGGCTGCATGAGAAACAGGGAAAACACAGCTCGCAGGCAGCTGAAATATGACACTGTGATACTCTCCAGGCTGAGAGAGAGTCTGCAGCAATGTGACATATCAATCTGAAAAAGAAGAGGAGGAGGAGGAGGAGGAGGAAGGAGAGTTAATGAGAAAATCAATAACAAGGCTGCATTTCAGCGTCTTGCATAAGAAGCCAATATATGCTCCGGTGTTATGGAAAAAAAAAATAAGAAAAGCTGGGATATAATGGGAATCATTCATCCCCTGAAAAAGCTGCAGTGTGTCATGTGAAAACTCTGGTAACAGCTGCATGCTCTCTGCACATAATCTAAGCAGCATGCAGGCCTCTGCTGAACGGGATTTTCCAATATGATGACAACAACTTCTTACTGACAAACCCAAAGACAGATCTCTACAGTTCTCCTATGATAATTCCACAGGGGGCTATAATGTCCCACTGGGGCCCCGTGGACACTTCTAAGTGTACTTCATGGTGGTGATTATCTGTTATGACGTCTAATAATAGACCAGTCAAACCGTCAACACAAAATGTATCACCAGCAATTTTAATAACCGCTTACTGTGCCATTAATCATGTGTTTCTCGGTTTTTATCACCACAAACTGAATCTGCTGGGGCTGCGACTGCCGACCGGACAAAACGAGACACATGGGCACCATTTTTTCACACTTCAGCATAAACAGTAAATTCATTGGTGATTAAATTATTGATTATTTTGGGTTTGAAATTTGGAAAAAGAAAGAAGAAACAACTTGCAGATGATAACACTTTATGAAATAAGTAAATTCACCTAAAAAATAATCAGTATACTGATTATAATATACTGATTATCAGCAGCCGTTTTGTTTGGTGCACACTAATGATTCTGGAGCTAAAATAGTGATTTATAGCATTTTATCCTTTTCCATTCCTGTGACACCAGGTGCTAAAAAAATGACTTTATATGTTCTGTTATTATATTTCTGAGGATTTCGTAGAGGCTTCTGTGTGTGTGGTGCTGTGGATGTGCATCCAAAGTGGACTTTAAGGTTTTACATCTCATGTCTGTGCAGTGATGGTCGTTAATTTAACAGAATGAGAGAATATCATAAGAAAACCACGGTCTTTGCAAAACACCACATCCCCTGCATCCAAATCACAGCCACATAAACCAAAGCAGTCGTTATGGCAGCATGGGTGTGTGTATTTGATAAATATGGACTTGAACTTGTGGCAGTTGAAGCTCAACACTTTTCCTCCTCGCAGCTGAAACTCTGAACCGGTTCGTCCTCTCAGCAGGACCCGACCAGCAGCGACTCAAACACACCCCCCCGAGCAGCAGCAGCAGCAGCAGCAGCAGAGCCGGGCAGAGCCGCCGAGCTCAGCGGTGAAATCCAAGTACTCACCCTCCGATAACTCCAGCTCCAGCTCGGCCAGTTTGGCCCGCACCTCCGCAGGAAGCGGCACCGAGTCCCGGTCCGCCATTCCGCCGTTAGCAACCGACTTAAATCTCTGTTTCCCGGCTCTTTCTCCCTCTTTTCTCTCTCCAGGCTTCTCCTCAAAACCCCAAAAATCCAAAGTCAGCCAGAGTGAGTCTCTGAGTGTCGCTGTCTGTGCGGCAGCGGCGCTGTTCGTCCTCCGCAAACCTGCGTCAACTCCACCAAAACATGGCGCTCCTTTTTCCGGTGGTTCTATTTTCAAAATAAGAGCGCTTTGCCAGTTTTCATTCCAGTACTTAAAAAAAATGCAATGTTTAAAACGTACAAACGTAGATTTAGATATTTTTCATTTTCAAGAAGAAACTTAAACAATTAATCAGTGTTTTTTTAATCTCAGACCTTTGGACCTCACTGTATATTTACACATGAATATATTTTTATTCATGTATTTTCGATATATTTAGACATGGTCAGTCATACAAAACACAGTCTATAGTTTTTTCTTGTCTTGTCAAAAAATTTGAACTACCACTTCTACTAAACAAAAATTACCAAATTAACTTTAATTTAGCCAATTTTGGCTGCAACACAAAATACACAAACACTTTTTAAGTCAAAAATATTAAATAGCAAGTCAAAATTACGGGATAGTAAGTTGTCGAGATTTGTCAAAATTGTGACATTAGGAGTCAAAAACTTTGACATGCTAAGCTGAAACAATGAAAACGATACTTCCCCTTTTTTTCCCTCGCCAACTTACTTTTGTGCTTTTATTTTGGAAGTAAATTCATCCGTCTTCCTCTCTGATGCTTGTTCATTGGGTCTAACTTTATTCACGGCACAGGTAGAATTCACAGTAGGTGACTTTGGACGGACCGAACACATCGGTCACTGTGATGATAACCGGAAGCACGCGTGTCCACCGGATTGATTTCGGACTAACTGGTTGTTTTTCTGGTTTGAGGAGGGAAAAAAAGCGCGACTGATTTTTATGAGACTGATGACATAACCACCAGAGGGCGCCAGACCCATCTATCTATCTATCTATCTATCTATCTATCTATCTATCTATCTATCTATCTATCTATCTATCTATCTATCTAT
>JBBMJY010000006.1:21164476-21201805 GCA_037833715.1 Toxotes lorentzi
TCTATCTATCTATCTATCTATCTATCTATCTATCTATCTATCTATCTATCTATCTATCTATCTATCTATCTATCTCAACACCCATATGCACAAACCTCTTCGTGTTCTTGGGTCTTTGGTTTGGCCTGGGTCATGAATATTCAATAAATACAAGTTTTTTTTATTTATTAATGTTTTTCTCATTGTAGCTGCAGATGTGTAATTATACACACATCAAATAGTATCAACAGTATATTCACAGATGCTAAAATACCTCGCCCAGCATCTTTAAACAGTTTCTCTGACCTTGCACAGTTGTGCATCCTCATCATCATCATCATCTTCCATGTCTCCTCTCCAGGCAGAAACAGCAGTCCATCATTGTCCCATTAACGACCCAGCGGCAGCAGCATCACAGTGAGAAAACAAAATAAACAAACATGAAGTGAGAGGAAAGCTGTTTGTTTTGTTTTGTTTTGTTTTTTCATGTGACACCCGAGGGGGGAATGTTCCAGTCCTCCACCCAGACTTTGTTCTGAGCTGACTGGTGACATCTTACACTAATATTCACTGTTAAAAACATTTTCAGAAACAATCAAAAACTTTTCAGCAAGTTCATGAAATCCAACAAACAAATAAACAAATAAAGAGTCAAACCAAGTCATGTTCTCTGAATAAGAAGCTGGAGCCAGCAGCAGATTAGCTTATCTTAGCATAAAGACTGTGAACAGGGGGAAACAGCTAGCCCGGCTCTGTCCAAAGCGCCTGTAAAAGCTCTGATAATGAACATGTTATGTCTCTGTTGTCAGAATGTTCCTCTTTGATGTGAAGACTTTTTGGATCTTTCTCAGGCACCATTGTTCATATATTATATTAACGTGAAAATGAAGCAGGATGTTATGGCCTCCTCTTCCAAAGCATTTTTCACAGTGTTTGTGTTTGTGTGAAAATCCTCCCATCTGCAGACTGTCTGCACTGTCCTCTGTGAACACACTGCCATCTTGTGGCTCTTTGCTCTCATCAGGACCAGCTGACGCTTCAGGCTCAAGCTTTTTTTTTTTCAGCCACGTTCTATGAATGCACTGAAGTTAAAATGATGAACGGACCAGTTCAGGGGCATATAATGAGAATCTGAGTCTGAGTCCCAGACTGACTCCATGATGCCAAGACCAGGTCTCTGTGGAGGCCAGACCATCTGCTGCAGGACTCCTTGTTCTTCTGGACTCTGAAGATGGTTCTTTACGGCTCTGGCTGTGCGTGTTTGGACTCGTCGTCCTGCTGCAGAATCAATCTGGGGCCGATCAAACGCCTGCTGATGGTGCTGTGTGATGGACAAGAACCTCACAGGTCCTCTTCATCATATCATATAATCAAGTATATTTCAAGCATTTAATCCTGAACTCAAACTGAAACTAAATGTTCAGAAGTCTTGTTTCCATAGGTAATTATGTTAGGCATTTATTTCAATCACATACAAATAAACTTCTGAAACTGGTCAAAAGAGAAAAACAACATGAAAATCTAGAAAATTAAAAAGGTGCACACTTTTCACAGGGCCAGGGAAAAAAAGACAGTGCCTCCTCAACAGTGCCTAAATCTTTATTTTTCAGTAAGCTACATTTTTTTTCTCCAAATTAGACAGTTTTACATCATGACACAAGAGTAACTTAAATTATCTATAGCAGACATGTACGCTTGATTCCAGTCTCGATGGAAGAAAAGACCCCCCAAAGAAAATTAAAAAAAAAAGAAAAGAAAAAAAAATCCAAACAAAAGAAAACCAAGAAGCTGTCTCGAACACAACCTCCATTCCACATCTGTTAAAGGTGTCGTTAGGCAAAATTATCTGTCCAAACGCCATCAGGTGGAGTCTTCGATTGTCCACAGCTGTTAGCGTAGCATGGTAAGAGTGTTAATGAGTTAAACCACAGTGAGTTGATAAAGAGATTCCAGTCAGTTGTTGTGCATTCGTTATTAGAAATTTGACAAATAAAAAAAAAAAAACAAAAAACAACCACAAGGGCGTCCATTTTTACGACAAGACGCAACACCTTAAGGAAAAAAAACAACAAAACCAAAAACAATGGCACTGTCAAAATGGAGGAACAGGAAGGAGGAGACTGAGAGCTGAGGCGACTGACAGGCTGATATGAAGTGTGACGCTCCATGAAGAAGTCCATGAGAAAAAGGAGTTCCTTTAAAACGCCACGAGTGAGCGTTCGTGTTAATGTCGGAAAGACAGGAGAGGCGTGCACAACTTGCGGCCCTCTTGCCGCCAAAACGAGAGATCCCTTCCAACGCGGTACGTCCAGGTCTGAGGTACCGCACTTCAGAAGGAGTCACCTTTGCATCGGTCTGGATTTGTGGGTGGTACATTTATTAATTCCACACATGCACACATCGACAGTTCAGGGATGCTCAGTTTGTGATCGGCGTCTGTGTTTGCGCCTCAAAGTTCGGGGTCAATCTCGACCTCGGCAGGGATCGACCGCAAGTTACAACGCACGAAAACCGCTCCTACGGCCAGCGGTCACATTGTAGTTTTCTCCAGAAGTCTTGGATGGACTTTCAGAAACCCGAAAATCACACCTCGACAATAAAATAAAAAAAAAAAAACTAAACTAAAAGCCTGAGATGGCAAGCGCTCAGCTATGTACAGGTTAAACTGCCAGTCAAGACAAAAACAACAGTTGTTGAATGGCACCGTTATTGGTTTTCTTTGCCACATCAAAATGAAGTCCACATGTGATCAAATGGTTTAAACGGACATCTCAACCTGTGCATGTTACTGTACTGTATGTGCCAGAAAACTTGCTCTGAAACACGTTAAGGAAAAAAACAAAACAAAAAAAACAGAACAACTGTGATTCCAGTTGAGCCTCTGCTTCTGTCCCCAGCTCCCAAAAACAGAACAAAAGTCCAAGAGCAAATTATTTGTACATTTATTTCTCAGGGGAGGAAAGATGATGAACATGAAGGAGAAACATCAAACAGGTAAATCAGAAAGAAAAAAAGCTAACGACATGAACAACACTGAGCGGGTTCCAACAGTGTCTCGTCCAGTACACTGACACTCAGGTGGGGAACTTTAAGCTCGGCCTGCCTCAGTGAGGTCCAGCCTGACGAGACGTCAATGTCACTTTATTTCCCAAAAAGTGTCTTTTACAAAATTTAAGACCCGGAGGCTCAAGATGTGTCGACGCCCCATTTTCCCGCCAAGAGCACGATGTGCTGTACAAGCTGCAGTGTGCTTCAGATGTCAGATCACCTTGAAGACAGGAGACAAAACTGGGACGTGTCCATCAGCCATCGCTCTTTTTAGCTGGCAACATGTGGCGTGTAACGACGGAGGATGACCGTTTCACTCCTGTCCCACTAACGTTCGGTTTTCAGCAGCTTTTTTTTTCTGTTTTCTTTTTTTAGAGTGTCTTTTATTGGTATTTCTGAAAAGCTAAAACAAGTTGCTGTGATTTTCTGTCTCACATTGTCAGACCCAATCTGCAATCGGGTCGACCCAAACAGAACCAAATAAAGGGAGAACCCCAACACTGGCACCAGTTGATCCAGTTAGACTGAGTATAATCTGGACTGGGCCCGCTTCGGATCCAGGGTTAGGTTTGGGACATCCCACAAACACAAATCAAACAGACGTGAAAATCGGATTCCTGATTTTAGGTGGAGCGACGTGACGCCCCCATTTCTCTTCCCGATGCTGAATATTGTCAAACAGATGTCGTAGTCATGCTGCCCACCTCATGTGGACACAATGCAGTTTGATTATATACTGTAGAGTTGCATTCACATGAACATGTCATGGCCGTGATGGTACATCGATGTTGAGTATTAGTGTCATGGTCTGCGCGAGGCTGCTTCCCCCATGAAATCATTACATTCTTTTAATGCCTTTACTGAGGCTTCTAATTCACTTCTATTCATTTTCTTTGTATTTTAACAGCAGTATTTAACACCACACATTAGTGGCTGCTGCTGTGTACAGTGAAGGCTGAGATTCAGAGATGTAGGGCTTTTTCTTGCAAACTAGTTTCAGTATTGAGACCGTTCTAGATCCACATGTCCAAAAAAAGAAAACCGTCTAAAAAATTATAGAATCATTTCCTGGGTAAACAGAAAAGAAAAAAAGAAGCCAGAGCTTTAAAGAGGATGCTGGTGGACACGCAGCTTTGTACAGTTCGTTTGTAAGACACTTTCCAGGCCCACAGGCTCTTTCCAATGTGTGCGGGGTGTGTGGGGGCAGGGTCACACCTGTACACCCAGGTGTGGCCGAGCGCACAGGTAGGAAAAATGGAATGGAAAAAAAACAAAACAAGAAAGTGTACAATCAGACAACCTGCTCACGCTGCAGAGTGGAGCAGAATTCAAACGCCACACACCCAAACTATTAAAAAAAAAAAAAAAAAGTTAAAGAAAAATATTTTCAAAAAGCACAACATTAAGTTTTTTTATATCCTACATCCAGCTCGATAGCGACATTAATAGTTCAACAAGATCAATATATTTTTATAATCATTTTAAGGTACCTCTTATATTTTTCTGAGTATTTACAACTGTACAAGCAAAGCACACACTTCAAAGTGCACATATTTAATACAGTATTGACTAGTTTTGCATTTACAAGGTTTATATCCCCCCCCCCCCAAAAAAAACAACCTGAAACTATTAAACCGGAAACAAAAAGAACAATCAAAATGATTCATTTCGTACATTTTACAAAAACAAAAAAGCAAAAAGAAAGAAAATGCTGCTAGATTTATACTCTCTCTCTCTCTCAGTAAGACTTGTGACATCGAGAACGACGAAATATTTTCCACGTGTCACGCTTCGTTAACATTTTGGGGATTTTTTTTTTGAAAAGAAATAAACTCTATGCTTGTCTTGTATAAAAGTTAAGGCAAAGTTATTTTTCAAGTTTAAATAAAATTCAAGTTTCTCAAACACTGGATGGATTTTTTTTCTTTTTTTACATTTTTTTTTTTTACATTTTGACTTTATATAGAGACCTCGATGCATCTCTATTTTTTTTTTTTATTCTTCTCCCTAAAAAGAAAACTTAACGATATTTCTCATGGAATAAACAGCACTGGTTTATAAATAAATGGATATGGTGCATTTTCATATCTTTTACCATTTCAACCAATGAGGGTAAAAAAAGAAAATAATCGACCCATCCGAGTGCATCTCAGTCCTTCAAAACAAAAACAAAAAATTCTTTTCAGCAAACTCAAGATTTAGCGTCCAAATCAAAAGCAGCTATGAGTGGGAGTACAGGTTTTTTTAATGAGGCTTTCCCTTTTCCAGATGGGCTCCTGTTTTCTCTTGCTGGGATTATCCAGAATGACTCTTGTTGCAGGAAGACTTTGGTGAGACCTGCAAGGTCCCACATCGTGTAGGTTTGTGTTTTCCCCAAATAGATGCTGTGTATAGCACAGTTTTGTTATTGTTTTTTAAGGGTTCTGCATCTGAGGTGACAACTTCTAAAGATTAACCCGAGCACACGACTGATGAGCAGGGAGGGAAAAATCTCACTTAAAATCTGTTGCGTCCCAAAAAACACCACCGTTTGATATTTTATAATTACACTTTTATCACTTGGCTGTCAATTCAAAATTCGTACACGCGTCATTTTTAACCATCTCACTGGATTATTACATTTTTAGAACACAGTAAAAAACTTGGTTGGTTATCTGCAAAAGTGGCTGCGACAGTAAACACGTACCAACCAAAGCAGAAATTTAACGTCAGACCAAGCTCAGCAGCTTCCCTCCCTGAATCTGGATTCTTTCTACTTCACTCTGACCCACGAATGAACATCTAAATTTTCCACCTGCTCTCGTCCAAAACACGCCTCAATTATATCCCATAAACCTCGGTCCAGCTGACAGTGTTTACATCTCCATCCCAAACCACATTTGGTAGGATGTAAGAAGTTGTCTTCCATTACTCTGTTTAAAATTGAAATCCTGCAGTTTATCAAAGAAACCAGGAGTGAAGTAGCAAGAAAGGTCGTGTGCTTCGGTCAATCTTTGCCCACTTTTTTAAGAAAGAGTTTTAAACTCAGCGCGAATCAAAGTGTGCCAACTCAAACCAGAAGAAACTGACGAGAGCATGCCGACAGAAAAACAAATGGACAAAACAAAAAAAAAGACCAACAACCCTAGTGGTAAAGACGGAGGAAGAAGGAGGAGCTGATCATCATCACCCGAGGATGGTCTTTACATGACAATGTCACATTTCCCTGATCACATTCCTGCTGTAAACCCACCTGCGCTCGTATGCCTGTCTGTTAAATGTTTATATTTTTAAAGGATGTTTGGTTCATCACTGTTCACATGAGCCCCAGTGGGACTCCCAACTAAATCTTTCACACCCCAACATGCCAAACTACGTTCCACAAAACCCGCGCATCATTTACGTTCGTCGGATTAGTTTCATAAAAAATACTCTAGGTCTATTCAACAGTCTCACTTTCCATATTCAGTTTTACAAGCACTCTTTCAAATAAAAAAATCCTCACTGATACAAAACCAGAGGCCAAAACCCAAACCAATGCATGCCTATGCGACCACCAAATCCTTCAGCAAAAATTAAAATTATTATTAGCGTCAGTGACGAGCCGTAGAAAATATAACAAGCTGGACGACACTGTGAAGTCGTGTCATGCTGCACAAACATCCACCCTTCACCACAGTGTCTTCAACAGGCATCTACAAGGCAGCACAACAAAAACAGAAGGCTTCAGCGACTACAGGGATGGTGTTGCAGGGTCCTTCAGTTTATTTGCTCCTGGAAACCTGAATTTGCATCGTGTTTCATTCCTTGACTTTCAGGATAAATTCCCTTTTGTTTTTTTTTTTGTTTTTGCTTCAGGTAGGATGATCTCACACACTTGCTTGGAAGTCTGAGAAAACACCAAGTGCAAATAAAGTTCTGCAGATGTAAATCAAGTATTTCTACATACAGTATCAGATGAGTTATAGTAACAGATTCCAGGATTTGACATCTAGCACCATATCTAGGAGAAAGAACTAGAAACATGCCACTGTTTGAATGGTCTGAACGAGAAACATCCCACTGCCGCTTCTCTGAACCAAAACTCAACACTGAACTCTGAACTCTTGCCCTTTTTGGTGCATTTCAGGCAGGAAATTTACACTTTTTGTCCCCTGAAGAGTCACGCTGCCTCAGCAGATATGCAGAACAAGCAGGCCTAAACCTCCTCTTTATGACAGTTAGGTACCCGTTGCACTGGTTATTACCGACGAGGGTTTTCTGAGCATCTGAATGATAGCTAGTGTTAATTTCCTCCTCGCCAGTGTTACCTTGCCTCCGGAGTGAACCAAACCGCTTCAGACGACAAGCAGCTGTGTGGATTTCACGTTTGTCGGCCTGGGTTAGGGTCCCTTTCCTAGGCTTCCTTTGACAGTATGTTCCTGCTGATAGTTTAATTCCACAGTTTTTTAATAGGAAGTGAGAAGAGAGCACTGCAGCAGTGAAAGCTTGCTTTGCTTTTCCCAAAAAAATGCACTGCCAAGAAAAGTTAGCTTCCCCTGACTTGTTAAATGTCTTCACATATGCTGAGAAATAAACACCTTAACCCACTGACAAACATTTTCAACGAACAAATACATTTTGGCCAACAACAGGTGCCTCGAGTCCTAATTTGTCTTTAAGCAAAGTTTTGGTTGCAGATATCCAAATGCCCTTCCTGCCTGACGCTACAACCAGCACTGACGTCACATTGGCTGTTAGACACAAGCTAAGCAGCACGACTAGCTAGTTCGCAGTGTTAGCAAAACAGTAAAAACAACAAAACAGCAGAGGGGGGTGATTCTTTACAGACAAAACGATCAGAGGAAGAAAATGCTGAGGCGACACCCAGCGACAATTACCAGCAGTAACTGTACCGAAAGTCGACAGTCTGCAAACAAAGCTGAGCTCTGAAAAAGAAACATTTCCAACAAACAAAAGTCATCTAGTGTAAATAAATCTGAAAAAAACAAACAAAACAAAAAACACTGAGGTGATGTAAACCCAAGAATCTTCTTGTTGTGATGAGATTTAGATGTTAAGTTGCATGGATGTCAACATGTATTTAAAAAAAAAACAAATCTACATACCCATAATTAAGCTACATAAAGTTGCACCACAGTGCCACTCATCATGCAAACAAACCCCTCACTTTGAGAGCCAAACAAGGTGGAGTCTGTTGTACGCACGCTTTCCCATCATCCACTGGGGTGGTTTCCAACAATGCCCTGCTGCTTCGCACACAAGACTACTTTAATCCCACAAGGCCGTTTGGACAGAATGAATAAATTTCAGTGTTGTCTGTGCCAACTTACAGGCTGACACAACTACGTAATGCAAAAAGAGAAAAGGAGAAATAAAACTGAAATTAAAAAAAGCAAATAAACAGAATAAAAAGAATGAAACAGTGCTCTACATGCACAGTAAAGTGCTTTTTGTCTGCAAGCCCTGATCCAGAAAAGAAGGCGTCCTCTATGCTTGTTTGTGACTGGTGATTCTGGGATATAAGTATTGAGTAGCCCTGACTTATATTTCCTTTTTTTTTTTTTTGTTTTTTTTTTTTAAACACATCTGTGGAGCATAGTGGGGAGGTGGTTGGAGGACTCAGGGAGGGGCAGGGAGTCTCCCTACTGCGGGGACTTGGGTGGGGTGTGGTGGGGCTCTTTGCTTGGGGTTTTCCCTGGCTGTGGGGGCGGGGAAGCCCACCGCCCAGCCGGCCTTCTGGCCTCCCTCGGGGGTCTGCCCGGGGTGACAGCCGCCGAGCCAGGTTTGGAGGAGTTGGGGTATGTCTCTCTGGCCTTGGCCTCCCCTGCAGGGGCGGAGGCGTCGGGGCACTTCCTCTCCTCGCCTGCGGGTACAGCGCAGGCTGGCTTGGCTTCCTTGGGAGTTGGTGGTTGCTGTACTGTCGGAGCCTCCTTCACCCGCTGGCAGATCTCAGCGTAGGAGGGCTTCCTCAGCTCCTGGCAGGAAACAACCACCACAACAACAGGGTCATAAAATATTCTGCACCTCTACAATGCTCATCTACTGAGCCTCAACTCTTTTATCATCAGTGTATTTTCTGTTACCTACCAGTACAGACACAGTTTTATGACTGTTTTTACTTTGTTTTAGGGTAATCCAGTGAATTAAATGTATTATATAATTATATACCAGCTCAGAACTCAGAAACACATTAGATGAAAAAAGATTTTTGATAAGGATCCGTTAGGACAGGCCAGGACATTATGCAGCTGAAAAATAAATGTTTAAACTTTACTGTCAAAAACAAACAAAAAAACCTATAGTAGGAAAAGTCATAAATGGAAATAACCTAATAAACCCATTAAAAGGTGTCACAAGCATTATTCTGCACGTGGAAGAAGAAAATGCACCTTTTTCTTCAGTAACTTTGCTTTGATAGAAACTTTCTTTGCAGTAGCTGCATTTACATCTTTCAGACTGATGCCTGTGAGACGCTGACTTATCAGTAATCAAACTGAATACGACCCAGTGCAGAATTCAGACACGATTTATTCAGCCCGATTTTGTTCATGCTGAGATCGATTCATCTGTGATTGAGATGTGGAGGTAAGCATTAAAAACGACTGGTGAGGACACTGAGATGTGGAAGGAACAGAGGGAAAGGAGAAATCAATACTGACTGTGGCAGCACCGTTGACTTGCACTGATTTGCTTGCAGTGGACAGAGTGCCAGGAACTCGCTCCACAGACAACTGCACCTCCTTTGGCTTCACTTCTGTCACCTTCACCTCCCTGAAATAAACAAACAGGAGGGATCAACATTAATAAATTAAATTATCTGAGGTGCGACTTGTGTGAGCTACGTGCACAGGACAGCAGCACTCAGATAATCTGTTGCTCCATAAAAGTAAAAATGCTTTGAGCCTCCAATGTGATCAGCAGAGACGTTCAGCAGCATGTTTGGATTTTATTACTAACCTATGACCAGGACACAAACTTTATATTTCTTCATTATGTTTCTTTTTTCAAGTCCTACATGAATAGCCACGAATAAGCGCTAATGGAAGAGCAGTAATAGTAATGAGCTGAGTATTTTTCATTACAAGCAACTATCCAGGAACAAAAGAACCACAGGATTATAAGATAAAGAAGCAGATGATTCATTGTCTGACGATGAACGAATCGATTAAACTGCTAATCGTTTCAGCTCTTCCATCTGTTATCTGTCCAGCGATCAATCAATAGCTTCTTACATTTAAGATTTAACACATTCAAAAATGTGAAGCCTCAGTGTGGCTCTTACACTGCTGGGAGGGAGGGAGCAGGACTGTGTGGTGGGCCGGCAGCTGGGGTCAGTGTCGGGGCTGAGGCCGGGGTCGGGGTGGTCGGCGACGGCTGGAAGCTTGTAGGCATCGGGGAGGTGGTGGACCGAAGTGGCTCTTTGGGGCTAGTTGGAGAGAGAGCTCCTCCAGTACTGGACTCAGCACTTACATTCTGCAATGACAACACACACACACACAGGAAGAGATTAAAGAGGCATTAAACCAAGTTTTTGTTGTTTCCTTTCCTTAGTCATAGTATTACCATCAGTAATACCGTTTGATATTGTTTGACGAACTCAACTGAACACAAATGGACTTGAATGATCTGTGGGGAGTATGTGTGTTGAATGCTAGTATGTAGAGTAGTACAGTGTAATGAAAACTTCTTTTCTAGTTGCGTATTTTCACCCTTTACTTGACTCGGTTTCATTAGGTTACCGTTAGGTGATGGCGAAGTGACTTCTAGTGACAAGTGTGCAGCGTTACATTACAACTTAATCATTCATAGATACTGATGTGAGATTTGTGGACTCGTGGAGTAGATAAGAAATTCAAACCTGTAACTGACCTTTTATGTAATAGCGTGGTAAGGAAATTTACTATATTTAAAGCCTCACTGACCGTGCGCCTCCAGTGGTGATAACAAAAACGTTCAAGGGGAAGTGCAACAACTTGAGGTTAATCTTTCTAAAATACACTACATGAATAACAAGGACACCCAGTGTGTCGGCTCAGTGCTGGTATCGGTCCTTACCCTTTCCTTGGCGGTTCCGACAACTACGCTACTGGCCAGCCGGTTGTCAAACACGTCGTCTGTCTTGAGCTGGCCGGCTGCTCCGGGCAGGGGAGGGAAGCTGGAGAGGCCCAGCTCGAAGCTCGGAGACGGGGGTTTGGGAGGAGGCGGCGGCGACTGAGGCATCACTCTCTGCATGACGGCAACAAACACAGAGTCAGCACAAAACTCAGAAAAGGATGGAAAGAAATGCATGAACACAGTCACTACAAGAAACAGTGATGAAGCACCAATAGCTTTTAATAATATAACGGTAATGACAACAATGAGACTGCTATACATAATTACATAACAGAATATGTTTAATCCCCTTTTCATTGTCTCCTTTATATTAGTTTCTCCATAAAACTTGAAGTCAAACCAAGGATAAATAAATTTTAAGATGCATCAGAATGACGAGGACACCAGAAAAATACTCACTGTAAACTTTTCGTCCCTCTTTTTCCTAGAAGCAGAAACATTTTTCCTTTAAGAAAGAGAACATCTCAATTTACAAACATCCACTCTACCTGAAACAACCACTTAACCTCACACAAATCAAAAAATGATTACTCTCCACATTCACCAGTTATTGTGCCACTAATACTTATAGCAGTCTGCTTGGTCAACTGACTGGTTTACCATGCTGTATGTTCTTGTTTTTCTGAATACAAATATTTAGCTTATTTTTAGGCTCAACTTTAGTTTTGCCAATTTAAAAATGATTTGTCACTCGTAGTTTTTCAACTGTTTTTAAAAAGAATACTGAAATGGGAAGACTCCCCTGGTTACTGCATCTTTCAGCAATCTCCAAATGTTTTATCAAATACTTAAGTTTATCCAAACTGACATTTTCTTGACACTCTGGATATTGTGCCACTGCAGCGTTTAGTGGCACACAGCAGTGCTCGTGCAGTGAAACAGTCCCGTACCTTCCTCGACCGATGCCCAGGGAGTAGTCCGTGGTGGTCGTGGGCTCCGTAACTCGCCCAGTGCCCACAGTGTCCCTACGAGGGAAGGCCGCAGTGGAGGGTAACCTAGTTCGGGGCTGGCTGGTGGGTAGTCGCGTCGGCGGGCTGCTGCGGACCCCATTGAGCCTCTCGCTGGGGAAGCTGGGAAAGAGGCCCGGGCTATCCAGGAGCCCTGTGCTGCGGTCCGCTGTGGGGATGGTTGGCCTCAAGTGAGGTTTACTGTGATTCCTGCAGGTAAAAAAAAGCTTTTATAGTCAACATGTGCGACAGCGTGAAAAATTACCGTGTCTCAGCAAGAATCAACAGTGAGCTCCGTTAAAGATAAAGCAAGACCAAGTTTGTTCACGAAATTTCTCACATAAAATTAACAAAAAAACTTACAAATAACTACGAGTCAAAATAATCTGTTTCCCTTTTTCTGGATCATATATCTCTATTTGCATTCGGGAAGTCAGATACAAACCTGTTCCTGGGCGAGTAGTGTCTGACAGTGAGGGGGGACGTCGCTGGTTTGAAACTATGTGATGTGGTAAACCCGTTAATGAACTGGTTGTTGTGAAATGGGGCAACCTGGTAAACAGAAGACAGATTCATTAGCTGTATTATCAGAACGTCTGTGAACGAGTGTGAAAGTAGAACAGAAGGGACTTAGGAACTGAAAATTAAAACCTAATTATTTTTGCACCTAATGCTTCCAGTTGTTGCAATATGTAATTTATTTTGAACATTGGTTTAAAGGAAATAACAAATTCTGGGTTGCTTGTAGAAGGCCTTAATCTTTGTAAATTTGAGACCAAACAACTCACTGAGCTAAACAAACGATCACCATGGTTGTCAAAACTATAAAAATTACAAATCAGTTCACAAAAAGACACTGCATATTTAATTGTTTACAAAGTCAAACAGCATTTAATAAACAAGACATCAAAAGGTGTTTGACATATTGTCTTATCTCCAATCCACATGCATGTTAAAGTATTACGTCGTCAAGTCTACTGATTCAAATCTACCAGCTAGTTCTCACCAGCGTGGGGTCGATGAAGCTGTGTGTGGCCGACCAGGCCTGCGGTGTGATGAGGCTGTATAAGGGGAACTGCTGCTGGGGGCTGTAAACCGGTGGGATGTAGTAGGATGTGTAGCGCTGCTGGGCATATGGGTTCACCTCCACCGGCCGGTAACCGTTCTTTGGTATGAAAGTATTGATAGCGATTGCCTTCGCCTTTATTCTCGCCTGGTGAAGACAGAGAGCCAGAACAGTGTGGGAACTTTACACCAGTAAGAAACGTGGATATACTGTACTTTGTTTTAACCTTACCCCTTTAACTCCTTTCTTTGGAAAAAAAAAAGAGCTTGACATTTTGTTTACTCTAGTGCAAAAACATAGGAAATTATAGGAAAGTAGGTGTACAAAAACAAAAAGAAAACCAAACTGGAGCAGGAAGAAAAGTTTGCTAAAATATGATAAATAGCTATTATTGATACATTTGCAAGTAGGAGTAAAAGTGAAGGATTTCTACTTTTATCTTTTAAGCTTTTCAGGCCCAATTTTCACTTTTAGCAGTTAGCTGGCAATTAGCAATATTTTAGCAAGGATGGTTGGTAAAGTGCTGGTAAACAGCCACAGTCCCATATAAAATTAGGTTTAGTAAAGCACAAATCCTGACTGGGACACAGCCCTACAATCACAAAAAATAAAACAATTAAAAACATTAAAACTTTATCATTATGCCTGATACAAACACGGGTGGTATACTGTGCATATTTCTTTAAAGTAAATATTTTGTTTATATGGAATTTAAAAGAGGAATTATATTACAAGTTATGCTAATTATATTACAAGTTATGCTGGTGGTGCTAATGAAAGGCTCTGATTGTATCTGTCAGTTTGTCTGACATTTTTCAGTCAGTGTGTGTTTGTCTATGCATCCTACCTTAATTGGCTTCCCTTGGAAGGTCTTCACCTCCTCACGCAGATACTGATATGCCTTCACCAAAAGAAAGTGGACAGGAAAGCGTTAGGTAACAACTTGATTTACATGTCACGAGGAACAGGAACGGAACTGACAACTCTGATGCTCGGACCGACATTCATGGAATAGATGACTCTTCAAGTGTATTACTAACAGCACTCCCATGGGAAATGGACAGAGAGACAAGGGCAATATTATTTCAGGGGTGAGGACAATCATTAAGAGTCATAAAACCAAATAAAATATAAACTTTTCACTTGTGTTTTGTTGTTACCTGCTGTGCATCTGCTTCTGATTCAAAGGTGATGAACCAGTTGTCGTTGTAGGCAAATTCACAGTTGATGAACTTGGGTAAGTTGTCCCCTTTAAAAAGAGCCTCGACCTCCTGCAGGACAAAACAGGAGAGGAGGTCACTGCATTTTGCTGGTGACACACTAAAACCAGCTTTCCATAAAATAGCTGCTGTGTACCACCAAATAAAAGTTAACCCTAACAACCCACACGCACTGGATCATACAGGAAAAAGTATCTCATCTACTACTTTGGCTTAAAAGAGATGTGAACAGATGGGTATGTAAATAGCATTCAAAATGATCAAATTGATTTAACTGTGGATGTGCTAAACATTAAAACTGACACCAAAAAAAATAGGACTGAGGAATTCTGTGACAAATAAATCATAATTTTATACTTTTAAAGGTCCAGTAAGTGCAAACATCAGACTTGTTTTGCTTGGAAACAGAACCCAAAACTGACCGATTCTGCTTCTTCAAAAACAATAGTATAGTTAGAATAGTTAGTTTCTGAATAACAAGTTTCCCCCCTTAATTTTGACCTCATCACTGGCGCTGAATAAAGCCCTCAGAACTGCCAGCCTTTTATTTTGAAGAACAGATCAATACAAAGGTACAGAGAGACTGTAACGTACAGACATACCAAGACTGACAACTGACAAATGCCTTTATAAACAATTTGTAGTTATCTTGTTGCCACAGCACAAATAAAGCATCGTGCACATCCACTGACCTCTATGGGCGTGCTCTCAGGAACCTCTCTGAGGATCACGATGCAGCGGTTCTGATTGGGTCGCACCTTCTCCCCCTTCTCATCCACCTGGACCAATGGCAGAGCTGTAGGAAGCCAGATGAACACGATATTAACAACTAACCAGACAAAAAAAGTTTCTAACTGTGAAGATATCCTCATTTCCATTACAGAATGAACCATCCACAGATTTGATGGTTTAGAGTAAAATGATCACATTTACTGGCTCTTTACCTTGAGCCTTCATACACTTAGTCTATTAAACTGCAAACTGTTACTGAATGTTAACCTGAATGCCTTAAATCTGAAAAAGATTAAATACTAATACACGAGGCCTCACCGCAGCACAAATAAGTTATTTTGTTTACAGTATCACTGAGCCATAAACTCAAAGTGCAGCTTCCAGCCAGACAGGATTCATTTAAGTAGTAAATTAAGTAGGTGTATAACTCAAAGACGAGAAGGTACGTCTCTGCTGGCTGCACTTTAACAACCTCTCCTGGGAAATCAACCTCAATAACATGCTGAAAAAAATTCACTGTGCCTGCTAAGTCACTTCTGACTGGCTCTTACTCGTCATTTAACTCACATCGTAAAATGTCCACGATCAGCTCCACGTCTGTGCTGAGCTTTTTGACATGGTCCAGGTTGGCCACCGTCACAATTGGCACGTATTGGTCGCTGTCCATCTGGGAGATGAGGTACATGTCACTGGCCAGATTCTCCCTAAGAGACAAAAAGTTGGAAGCAGCGGTGGTTAGTGACACTTCCTGGGTGCAGCTCAGATATGTGCTATGCCTTTGTAACCGTGAGGTGGTGAAATTCACACCTGTCACCTGAGAGATGTCACGTTACACTACACTCCATAATAATATATATAATGAACATGAAGCTGCTTTATTTGGAATATCCAAAGGTGACAGATTTGGGAATGGGAAGTGGTGCCCTTCAGGCCATAAGTGCACTTTTTGAACTCTAAATGTCTAAATGTTCTCTAAAAGGGAATGCAACATGAGGTTTTTTTCCCCCCACTTGCTCCAGATATTCTCTTGTCTCTTTTGACAGTCCGAAAAAAAAAGGCAATTTTGTGAGGCCTCGATTCCCCCAAACCAGCAGCTTAACCACCACCACCACAGAGGCATTCAACAGTATGAACTAAGGCTTTCTTTCAGACCACGCCTGACGCCCACAAGGAGAGAGAGAGTGAGAGAGATGCTGGATCAGTACTGAGAATCATATAATAACCAGCTCACAGTGTGCAACTAGTTTTGTGACATAAACATCAGGCGTGATGTTTATGTCACAATCTTGTGGGTTTCACGATGCGTCCACACATGCGCAGTCATTGTATATGGTCTGTGCATATAGTCCACACACTCACTTTGGTCTGCATGCAGATGCAGAACCTTGAGGACATGGCCAGAAGACAACAATTGCATCACATAGATCACTGTGGCCCCGGGGCTGCGCTGACAGGGAAGTATAATTTGAGCCAAACAAAAATGCAACCATTGCACAGCTGATGACAACCAGGATCAACAGCATCTCAGGAGGCAGGATAACCAGAGAAGGGATTCCACTGAGTCACCCACAGCAGCTTTTCTTGTCTTTTCTGGTCTTGGCGTTCCTTAATGGTCACTTAAGAGCAGCCATTTTTCTTACTGTGGCTCAGTTTAAGTGCTTTTCCCCATTAACAAGTGTGAAGCAGCAGCTGAGCAATCGTGGAGGTACATCAGTCTGAGACTTTGGCAGGGTTAGCCTGCTGCTGTTAAAGGAATTCCTTGACAATATTATAATATGAGTGACTATACCATCCTGTGTCTTGGTTTTCAAGCAAAAACCTATTAGATGAAGGTTCGCTGTAAGCAAACTTACTCATAGTCTCGTCAAAAAATATGTCCAGGACCTACTTGTGATGTAGTGTGAAATAAAATGATCGAGGTAAACTCACCGGGAAAGACAGAACTCCAAGGTCTTCTTCAGGTGCTCCCTCAGGCCCTCCTGTGGATTCTCAGGCTGGGGATCACTGCCTGCTGACACACAGGGGGAATTGTCTTCATCAATTAAAAAGAAATTTAACTAATCAGACCCTGGGAGCAAAACATTATTGAGACCAATGAAATTAATGGGTAAAATAAACTGAAAATAAAGCAGGATGTGGGTGGGAAGAGCAGAGATGCTGAGCAAACATTACTGAAATGAAATGGCATGAAAAAACTGCTTTACTTATATTTTATTGCATTGTGCTTATTAGCAGTTCAACAAAAACTCAATCAGTGCAATCAACTGGGCATCTTCTATTCTTCATAACTACACTAGTAGCTCACATACACATTACAATCGGTTCATTCAGAATCCGAGACACACTCTGTACAGTGAAGTTACAGTGATTTTTAATACTTCTCTAAGCACGAGCCTTCCCTTCAGCACTGTTATTGTTTATGTTGACATTCCTTTCAGGTAGAGGGCATCTGGAGATAAACGTTTTGTCACAGATGGTGTCTGGTACAGGTCAATGGAACTTAAATGCTGCAATAAATGAACAATAAAACAACAAATAGCTGCTCAGCAGTCACTGTATGCCTCCAGACAATACATACTGCTACCTGACGCTGAGCATAGCTCTTAACTACATGAAGCAAATTTCATTTTATCATTAAGACTTATAAATATAATAAACAGATAACAGTGCTAGCATGGCTCTAAGGAGTTACACCACTTAGTAACTGTAACCGTGATTATTCATTTAATCTGTTAATCAGAACAAGTAGATATAATCTGCCCCAGCCAAGACCATTCTGACAAACAGGAATTACTCAACTGCTTAATTCAGTGGCATTTATGAAATCACATTGTATATTTGCCTGTCTTGCCTGCACAAAAAAAAAACAGGTGCTGGACCAATGAAACTGTACAAAGGAAAATGAAAGCCTGCACACTGTTGCTCCCTTAGAAGCAGTTTAATGAGACATCCACCAGAGACCTTTCGATCTATGTGCTTGAGCATATAGACCGAACCGTCACTGGTGGATGTCTCATCAACCCCCGCTGATCTGCAAGCAGCCCACTGCCTGCTCTGACAAACAACCAATCACTAACCAGCCCACCTGTGTGGCCAGGCTCCCCAGGCTCAGGGTATTCTGTGTAGGCTGGCTCGGTGCACTCCAGGGTGACGGAGGCCACGGGGGCCGGCTCAGCCAGCATTACTGGTACCGGTGGAGGCTCATCTGGGTCAGTTAGTAGGGGCTCCTTGTAAGCCTTGTCTTCACTGGCTTCGTAGCCTGTGACAATCAACAAGGGGAAGTATAATAATTATTAAAGGTGTTTGGATAGGGGATTTCACTGGCCATTTAAACTAAAAGGTTGTCCCTTTTAAAAGGACAGAGGGGCTCATAGTTGCTTTTTATCTCCAAAGATGTTAAAACCAATCAGTTCACTCCCCCCTCTCGTCTTTTTTAGATCACTATACATCCTAAAAGAAAAACAAAACAAAACACACTGATGACCAGTAGCATTACCTTTACTATACATTATAAATTGAGCATCATGTATAGTGCATGTCCTCAGCTTGAACTGGACAAGAACAAAAAGTGGTGTCATAATCACCAACGAGTTTTTATTAACTAGTAATTGTTGATGGAGGGCTTTTAATGTGAAGCATCTGTGACAACAATTTAAAAAACATGACTAGAGTGGAAGCGGAAGTGACTAGAAACTAATGACGAGTGTGTTTCTCATTGAATGGCGAGTATGACATGATCAGGTTGTCGTATTGACTGAATGAGTGATGAAGAATAGACATTGCATTGAATTAAATCAAAACAACATGGAGGAAGTTTAACAGCAAATTAAAACAGGAACAGATCATAAAACAGGGAAATGTCTCAGTGAAACACGATAAACTACCTATCATTGAAAGAGGCTCTTTCAAATTATGATCTAGTAACTCCTGCAGTTGAGATAATTAAAGGGCTCATCTACTAATTCTTAAAATAACAGCTTTAAACCAAAATTCAACAGTCAAATGAAAGTCCGGTGGCCCTTTTCTCTGACACACAGGAAGCGGTTCATTTCATCTGGTATCCAAGTTAAACCCTCAGCCATACTTTCACTTATACCAAATTCACAACATTTACTCTAAACACTACAGACAGCTCTTCATGTATTCTAGAGAGGATTATCTCATCTGTCCACAACAGGAAGATGTAAACCAAGAGCACTGAAAATAGGGTCAAGTCAAGTCACCTCTATGTCACTCAAATTACATTTGCAAAATTTGTTCTTCGACAAATTTAAAATGATAGCGAATATATAACCACGTTAAGCAATTAGTCATATTTGGACACAATTAAATAAACACCGTAAGACCTGCATAGTCAAGTCAAACTTGTGTACTTAAAAAAGCCGTTCACACATGAAGAAGTGACAACCCAAAAAAGAGAAAAATAGTACGAATGTTAAAAAAGACATGGGTAAGAGAAGGGATGACACTGAGGTTACAGTGTGAGTAGCTCCCATTTCAAATGTCGCAGTTAAAGCCATAGTTACGCAGGAGTTGAGTGGTTAGGACAACATAACCACAACCTAACCATTCAACACTGATAAATTTGATAGATCAGATGGATCACAGATAGATAGGAGATAGGAGTTTCCTTTCCTGATGGCAAATTCACACAAAGTTCATAGTAGCAAAAAAGACCACAACATGAATGGCCCGACTCTATTAAATCTTCTGCAATAAATTTGCCAGAAATGTCCTCGCAGACGTGAAAGACGGAATAGGCTGGGACGTCAGTCGGAGTCAAACACAGTCTAATCAATAATTTCTGTTTCGACACCATATCCTTGTTGCCTCTGCATTGGCTATACTTGGCTGGGCACATTAAAGTGAGTGATTATGGTCATTTGTGTAGAGGGAACGGCGACTGTGGTTGGAATATTCATAGCTCATACTAAATTGAGTATGAATGATTAAAGAGGTGTCTTGGCATGACAAGAAAAGTGACAAGAATAGACGAAGACAGGCTGCAAAGTAAAATTAGGGTTTGTGAGTAGAGCCCAACTGTTTTCCTCAACAAGGTAAAATTAGTTATCGCTACTGGATTATTTACAGATATATTTCATTTGGTATATATGTGCGTGGATGAGCAGGAAATTGCCTGCGCTTCACTGCTGTCAGTGCCAACTCCGCCTGACCCTTAAACTTCAAATGACCCACCTACTCTGTTCAGTGTTTCTAAATTAAAATCATATATGATGGTATATACAGTACTATGCAAAAGTTTTTTTAGACGTTTAGGTTCTTATCCATCACACAATACGATCTCAGATTGGTCCCAAATCCATTCTGCTGCAGGTCAGCGAGCCCACACAGTACAGTCAGTCATAAAGAACTATCTTCAGAGACTAAAATCACAATGAGTCTCGCAGCAGATGGTCTGTACTTTGTATGAAGATCAGTGGTAAATTAAAACTATAAGTGGGATTATTTTTAAAGGCATCCTCACTTTACTTTTAGCGCCTACAGCTTTCCCACAGTACTGTATGCTGGCAGGTACACAAAGTGGAATTGAGACACGTGTTTTATAGGCCGCACTGTGACACTTCAACTTCTTTCAGTGCCTACTCTCCACCAGAAACTTCAACTCCTGATCCTTCTACTCCGTCCAATGGTTCAAATCAAACTGACCATTTAACCACCGTTACTGTTCAGCTGGCGCTTCAACTCCTTTCAGTGCCTCATTTCCAACCGACATTTCAACCGACTTTCACTGCAACTGCTTCGTGTTCTTACGCCTATGCTATTTCGGTTGTCTAATAAAAACACAAAAGCCCGTTATTAAAAGGAGACAGGGAATATCTTTTTTTTCTCCTTCTGTTCCTAAACATGCCCTGACACACTGTTGGCAGTTATCTTGCTGTCTGAGCTCCCCGCTGCCTTTTTACTGACATATGCTTATAACTTACATCTATGAGTTTGATTACTTCTGCTGTTTTGCTTGTTGGTGAATGTATGTGTACTGCATATGCAACTCATTACATTTTGTTTCATTTGCTATAATGACCAATAAACAAAAGCTAAGTACAGAAGTGGTCAGCATATTTTGTATCCCAAATGGCTGGCTGACCTTCTGGACCGGGGTCGGCCGAACTATCGCAGCCTTCCTTCCATGGCTGCAGGGCAGCAGTTGTGGTGTCAGCACTCCCGCTGGGGTCCAGGCTAAACATGTGGTTGGCCCATGCTTTCGCATTGGGGTTGAGGTCCGAAACCTTGGCGGATTCCTGTGAATGGAACACAGAGTTTTACACACATTTATCATCTCATCATACTTGGTGTTTAAATGTAATTTTGAGCCATGACAGAAAAAATGTGTTCATAATATGTGTGCAAAATGTGCATAAATGGTGAGTAAACCAAACGTTTCTAACTCAACAATTTGTTCATTACTAATAATTACATCACTGAGAGGTAAAATATTAATATACTCAACAGAATTCTGACAAAGTCACATTCAGATTGAAGACATCGACATCAAGGTTTAGCCTTCAACTTTACTTAACTTACATGAACTAGAGCTGCTGATTGACCAAGTACAGTTTAAACATAGTTATGGGATACAACAAGTCATACTGAAGTCCGCCATGCTTTTAGATTCACACAGAAACACTTGACAATATAACAGTTGTAAAACATGTTTAGACATAGTGAAAAGAGTAGTGTCCTCCACACCAGTTTTATAAAATGCAATACACTGTGCTTAAATGTGGTAGCTGCTCATTTACAGTATACAGTATAAACTCGGTGGCACACGTTTTTGCAGATGAGCCAGGAAACCAGATAGTGGAATGACATATTATTAAACAGCAAAGGTTAATATGGTTTAGCAAACTTCAAGAACCTCCAGCAGAACTACACTTAAATGACAGTTTTGTGACAGATACCATCACTATTATTGCAAAATCTTCAAAAACAAAACTGAAAGTTTAAACTGTCAACCCAAGTAATTTCCTCTCTGCTGAGAAAACTGTCAAATACAGTGGAGAAATGACATTTGAATAAGCTTCTCTTTAACTGAATTAGTAAACAGGTTATGGTTCATCATAACCTGTTTAAAATGGGAAAATTTGTGCAAACGTGCACAATTCTACTGATTTTTTTTGGCTTGAGCAACAGAAATCCTTTAAGAGACACTCATCAATCATGTCACACGACTGCCTCGTCTGCCAGCTAGACTCCTCAGTCCAACAATATCTGACAGGAACGGAGATGCTGGTACAATCTGACAGGGACCAGGCCCATGCAGCCCTGCTGCCTGCTGGACATACTCACAGGATCAAAGCAGCAGTTCAGCATGCATGTCTCACAGGCTAACAGACTGTAACCCAGAGCTGTGGTCAGAGCCAGCGTTTCACTGAAGTCCTGAGGCATAGCGGGCCAAGCGCTTCCTGTCGGTGGTGGTATCAGGCTCCACTGCATCCAATCCATGATTAACACACATAAACAGAGTCTAGGTATCTCCACAGAGTGACAGACGAAGACTCCGGACCAACATTGTATGCCTTAAGCCATAGCCCAGGCTCTTTCGAATGAAGCCGCCGCCATCACACCTTGTTTAAGTCATCCCCATCAAATCACAGCCATGCTCTGTCTGGCCCCTCTGATCCAAGCTGCTGGGTTGATTCAACAAATCTGATGACAGCACTGAGGCTCTGCTGCCCTGGTGGGCTAGGCTGACGTTGCAGAAGCTGACTGGCTGCCTTGCTCCTGTTAAGCGCCCGTCTCTGCTTCTGCTTTTTCACTGTTGCACTGAGTCATTCT
This sequence comes from Toxotes lorentzi, assembly GCA_037833715.1. NCBI lineage: Eukaryota > Metazoa > Chordata > Actinopteri > Toxotidae > Toxotes > Toxotes lorentzi. Next base: position 21,187,363 of record JBBMJY010000006.1, read on the forward strand.
CCAGCAAAATACCGAGTTGAGTTGCACACCTGAGCTCAAACAAAGCCTGCTCCACTGATCCACGTGCTAAATCAACCCTGAGGCATCTCTCAAATTAAATCAGCCCTCTTGAGCCTTGGGTTTTAGATTATTCTGCTAATGAGCTGAGCTGAAGAGTAAAAAAAAATTTTTAAAAAGGCTGGGAAAAACCTCAAAACCTTCAGCAGCAAGTTGAAAGAAAGAATGAATCAGTGACAGAAACATAGAAAGATATAGTATAGGAAAGAGAGTTAGAGAGCAAGGAAAGAGAGAGACAAGCCTCACTGATGCAAGATTACCAGCAAGAGACAGCGTTCCTGGGTCGTATTTCACAAACGCTGCACTACGAGATCATTCGGGATGTGTCTGGCCAGACAGACACACACCCCCGCCTGTGCGAATAATCCAGCCTTGCACTAATGTAAAACTCCCACTCCTGTCCCAGCTGGCTGCCATAGAAACTGCAGCTGACATCACCGGATGTGTACATTGTGGGCACTGCTTGACCTTTCAAATTTTTAAAATGTTCCCTTCCTTCCCAGAGGAGGAAAAGGTTAGCTGCTTCCTCGATTGAGGGTGTATTTTAGGAGGACACGAGAGGATGTGATTCATCATGAACCATGGACAGAGACGAGTTATTGTTGGTGTCACCGGAGGGCAGCCGGCATAGCGCTGGGTTTATTGCTGCGCCTCTCCGATGGAGGTGAACTTGCAGCAGCAGACAGAAAGACAGAGACAGAAGACAAGCAACAGTCCTTCGGGGGAGAAAACAAAAACAGCTGAATTTGGACTTATCGGTCTGTCTGCAGACCTGAGGCTCATCTTCCCTCTCTGAAAGCTACAGAGCTGGAGGAGACGGTGGGCCAGATGAGTGCTGAGCACTCAGGAGTCAAATGCATCACAACTACAGTAAAACAATTCACCCTGAGCACGGTTACTACACAGCAGGGTTAATATGACATCAACAGTGCTGTTCAAGGTGATTAAGTATTTCCAGTTCAGTTTCTTCTAGTAAGTCTTCTAGGTAAGAAAGCATTCAAACCTACGGTTTCATTTTAGTGATATATTCAGATGCAAAGTTTGAGTCTCAGCTGGACTACTGAACGCTCTGTAAGCAGAATTAAGAATGGGGATGTGGGATCTTTCCACTTAGCTAGCTACTGATCTACCATCTTCAAACGCAGTGGGAAAATGGCCATAAAGCTGGCGGCAGGTTTTGGTGAGACTGACGCAAATCTACACCCGAGACCGACTACAGAAGAAAAATAAAATAAAAATGACCTGACCACATCAGGCTGAATTAATGAAGTGAAAGAATATGGCAATTCAGTCTGTTACCAGGCTGCTGGAAAAGAGCTGAGTGTTCATTTATTGCTCATCAACTTTCTGTCCAATCATTTCATGAGATGAAGTCATCCGTTTACAGTATTCAGCTGTTAATGTAGCTGAGAACTCAATAAATCAGTTATCACAGTTATCGTTTTAGAAGTGTGACAGGCTCTGTAAGATCAACAGCAACAGTAGCTGAAACAGTTCATTGCACTGAACGACAATTTCATTATTTTACGTAATATATCTACAGATCTATATGGATTTCAAACATTTTACCCAGCTCTAACTGCTGAATTCCACAAATGTGACTAAACTAGGTATTCAAACAGAGAAAAGATTTCCCAAATTTAAGGTTTCTGGGGTGCACTTAATTCTCTTAGTATCTTAGGACAAACTTGAAATGCTACACATTTTTAAGATGTGCATAATTCTCACATTAATAAACCTAGCTCTAAGCACAGAGTCTGACGTCCAGCACTGCAACGCTTTCACACAGTCTGTGTGGTAAATGATTGCACTAATGTGCTTCGTGAAATTGTACTTACAGTTACTAATACTGTGCGATAATTAGCCAGGTCAAGTCGTTAATCAGTCTGAGCTAGCATTAGCGGCTGCATGGAGGGAAGCTGAACTGCTTTTAAGGGAATAACGAGCATCTTTTGAGTATTTAAGTTACTCAAGTTACAGTTTTTCAAAGATGGAGCACTAAGATGAAGGGAACTCAGTAATTTCTTTCTGCCTTCATATTTTTTGATACCTTTCAAATTCACACACATACAAGTCCTTTCACCCATAACGGATTTGATTTTACAGGCAGGGCTATAAATAGGCCATGTTCAATTTATGGTCTGTTTCTAACACATATGTGCGGGGCATATGGTGTATCACTCTGTCTCTCTGTGTGTATGCATGTGTGTGAATAAGGAATGAGGTGGTAGCACCACATGGCCTGTGTTACTGTGGCACCAGTCTGATCTGGGACTAAACTAGATTTCTATAAAATTTAAATTAACTGAATTATTTTCTTAGGGGGAAAAAAAACAACAATTAAAACAATTTATTATAACTGTAATTTCTTATGTCACTGTTCCTATTCTAAGAGCTACAAAGTGGCCTTGGTTAAATTATCTAATAGTGCCAAGTTAAATACTCCATAACTGTGCAATATGTAATGTTAAATAGGTTCCAAAGTCATGCAGAAATGAGTGTGCAGCCTTATAAACCAATGCTTGTTTTACAGTTTGAGTAAGTTGTATGTTTTGGAAATCCTCTTAACAGGATTCAAGACTTTGGCCTGCGTTCAGTGTGAAATAACCGGTCTCTGAAGATAACCTGGACTGAACTACAACTTCTGTGCTGACTTCTTGTGTATTTTATGACTTTAAAAAAAAAAAAAAAAAACAGAAACTGACTTTACTCAGGAACCTTGACATCCTGAACTGTGAGTATTCAACCCTGGAGGCAGCACTTTGGTTCCCTGACCGCTTTTCCCACCACTGATCCCAGCTTGTAATGAGACCTACAGCCTGAAGCGTTAGCCCACTGGACTTCATCAGGGGGAGAGTTTCCCCTTTCTATTTGCTGCCAATCTTCTTTCCAATCTTGAGCATGTGTAAATGAGAGCGGAAAAAGACAGCGGGCTCTTTCCATTTCCTAATTTTGGAGCTCTTAGGAAAACTTGCCTGAAGGCCATCCGCTTACTTCGTACCCATTTCCTTAGTTCCACATTCTTTCCTATTTGAAGAGATTCATTGAAACCCATCAGGGAAACATGACGACACATTGTGACAGACACAGGTTCAGTTTCTCAGTTCAATTCCTTTGGTTTCCTCTGTACACACAGAGGGAATTACAAATTCTGTTACAGAGAGCATTAAGATTAAACAGTATAACCAAGAAAAACTCTGCTCTGAAAACACAGAGAAGCGTGATCTCTGATCCGTGGAGGAGTGATTTAAGGCACTGGAGCCTGCACTAGAAACATTACTAAGACCAAAACAGGGAGTGATCTGGAATCTGAACACTCCCCTCCTCAAGCCATAGTGCTGGTGCCAAATACTGCTAAAGTAAAACTGATTTTCAATCCAAACCAAGAGCCTTGTGACGCCACCAGCCAAGAAAACCAGCCACCCAGACACCGCGCCAGAACAGTGGCACAAACACTGTTCAGGGAGACAGCATGACATAGCTGGGGGAGGAGTGAGAAACTTATGTTTTTAATTTAGCTTAGACAGCTACAACCACCCACCTTCAAAGTCTTAGGAAAGAACCAGAAATCTAAACGACAGCTGGTTAGGTAGCAAGTTTACTCCTCAGAGAATAGAATTTACCAGTATTTGGCCAGGGGCTGGTGTAATATCCCACCCTGGTGACCACATTTAGCCCTGACAGTCTCTGCAAAAGTGTCACATGTGCTACCATCAATCAAACCTGCAGGGCTGTGTAGCACACTGCGAGAATCATAAGCTATACAGACTGCAAATTACTTTGTGGAGTCTGTGGGGATAGCATGCAGGATCAAACACACAGGGAGGTCTGTAAGAGGAAAGCACACTGGCATAATCACCTTAGCATGAATAGTGCTTCCCTCAAGCAGTACGCTTTAAATGTTTGGATGTTTTTGCCTCATTTTTACATCCTGAAATCGCAGGATTTTTGCACAGTCAGTACATTTCTCAGATAGAAATGCCATATTCTCCTCCTAGGAATGGTTTGCATATTGAGAAACGCCACCACCAAGCTGAAAGGGGCTTAAAAGTGTTCACCAGTTCATGAATCTAAGCCATAAAAAGTCATGCTTCATTAGCTACAACTAGTTCCTGTTCATACTGCAACCATGGAAAACAATCACCTAGGATTACTTTTGACACTGTCAACACAAACAAGCAACAAGCATCTTTTTATGTAAATTCTAAGCAGATTTAAGGATGTTTATGGTTTATCCGTCCTGTTTGATCATGCTTGTGTCATTTGTATTTCCTGGTGAGGTACTATTCTTATTCCCATAGATAAGCAGCCAAGCATGGGTCACGTAATATATTAATTTATATATTTCCAGTGCAGACACGGCAGTGACATTTTTTGGGAGATGAATCAAGTTGTCACTCACCACCGTGGCTGATAACACTGAGGCAGTAACATGAGTCCATTAAATGCAGCGAAATCTTGATTCCAGTTTGCCACCACACACTCCCTCTGTACACAACATAATCAAATCAAAGCACACTGCCATATATCAGACAGGCTTCTGACTGACTGAATCACCTGCTACAGACACTCCGCTACACCACATTTGTACCTCTACAGTCTAGAAGGTGAACTGACCAAGCGCCGTTTTAAAATGAGTTCTGTTTGCATGCGGGTCTCAACGTGTGTGAGGCAACCAAAAACATAAAGACATTAAGAAAAAAGAAAAAAAAAACTACTGATAAACTAGTTGTCTGGGCATTTGTTACTTTCAAGCTCATGTCTTCCTTCTGTGTAGAAATCTGCTGCTCGGTTTGCATCTACCACTAGCTGCCAGCTAGATGAAGATCAGCAAAAATGAAACAAACAGAAGAAAATCCACGACAAACAGCACTTTTATTTCAAATTACAGCCTATCAGTACATAGTTTTGATTGTATTCAGACATTGACTGTCCCACCAGCTTGATTCTAATTTCCCTTGAGCATCCACCATGTCCTGTGTACTCCCATTCAGATATTTGCTGTTTACTGGATCTACAGTGGGTACGGAAAGTATTCAGACCCCCTTAAATTCTTCACTCTTTGTTATATTTCAGTTTTTCTTTTTTAATAAATCTGCAAAAATTTCAACAATTTCGTGTTTCTCTGTCAATATGGGGTGCTGTGTGTACATTAATGAGGGAAAAAAAATGAACTTAAATGATTTTAGCAAATGGCTGCAATATAACAGAGTGAAAAATTTAAGGGGGTCTGAATACTTTCTGTACTTTCTGCCTACCAGCTCACGTATATCAATGCCTCCAGTTAATGACAAATGACTTAAAAACATAATTTTTAATGCTCCACTAAATTTGTTGCTGACTTTGTCATAAGCGGCAAAACCAGTTTTTCTTGTTTGAACTTAGTGAGAGAAAGACGGAGGGAGACGATTTTGGTGTGGCTTGTTTTGCTCTCTGTGATCAACTGTCCTGTGTTTTAATGCAGCCGAATTCACCATTAAGTTGCTCTCACTTGCACATTTTTCTGTTCCTGTTGTCAGATGTCGGAAATGGTGTGAAATATGATCATGACTCATAAATAGGCTACTATGTTAACCAGCAGTCCTAACCACAGTGACGTGCCGCAGATAAGATTGTTTCGAATCACTAAATCATTCGCTGGAAATGAATAAAAGCACATGTTAATGCTGTAAGTGTTGTGAGATGGACTATGCTGAAAATTGATTGATGAGAAATTTAAGAGGCACAGCAGTTTGTCTCGTTCATGCTTGTACAGCCACAAAGCATCTAAACGAGCTGCAAACATGTATTCAGTAAAACATGAAAAATGTCAGCAAAACCATTTTGGATTATATTAGAAATGTGGCTGCAGAGGAACAGACGCTCTGCTCCTGAAACATCAGAGCCGCAAGTGAGATGGAGCGCCGCAAGAACGCGATGCGGCCGGATCCTGTGGATATAAGGGGTTACAGACCTGCCTGTGGGGGCGCGTGCTAGCCTCACAGACTCCTCAATTCATTTCACCAGTCTGTATGTATAATGATTCAGTAGAAGTCTTCAGTTTTTTCTCCTAAAGTTGTCAAATCTCATCAGGTTTTAAGAAAAACAGGATCAATCATGTCAGTGAATGAACAAGTTTTAATCTTCAAGTCTAATTCTAATCCTCTTCACACAGTAAGCTAAACTCTACACACTAAACCGCCACGCAACAGGTCGAGTTAAGCGACTCAGTGACTGTGCTGTTGAGTGAATTATTTTAGGCTTTTAAAAAAACATTAGCAGGTTAATTTACAGTTTAGCTGCCCAGAAAATAAACGTCAGACACTTCCTCCGCACTTTCTACTAAAACCTGCTTGTGTTGACCCATTTACACCACTTCAGCTTCTGAGGACAAAGTGGAGCTATGACTGATGACAGCAACAAAATATTGTTTGGTCTGCTTGATGAATGATGACAGGCAGAGCACTAAACTATCAGCACAGAGGGAACGCGGGTCCTGATGCAACCTTTCTAAAAATAGGTTCCAAAATCTGAGTTAGAGCACCTCCGCTGGATGTCTCCTCCCTATTACTATGATGAAAACTACTGACTTGGGTTCAAGTTACGACAAATATCTGATTACAACCTGCAGTGACCTTTTGCAATTCCAGACACACCCATTGCAAACAGAGAAGATTAAAGCATTAAAGATGCTTCACATCTGACACTTTCATTGTCACTGCTAACCTACAATATGGTTACTACAAGTTGATTTATAATTATCTGAGATTTTACCACCAGAAAACTGGAACACAACTTTACTGGATCCTTAAATTTTGTTTTCAAATCCTGATTAACCAGAAGTTATGTTATGATGACTATTCATGAAGGATATAATATATTATAAACATATATATAATAAGTTTCCCCCTTACTCGTAATGTTTATATCTGACATATTTTTCATTGATTACATTCAAACCACAGGTATAAGGCGCTTATCATAAACTAACCAACTGACCGTCTGTAAAATTGTAAAACATTCTCCGCTTACTACACGCATGCACAGCTTCACACACAACCTGCAACTAACTTCGGCAGCTACCCTTGTATTAAGAGGGAAACACACTAATAAAGGTGGAGACAAAGTGTTTGTGCTCTGCTCTGTTTGGAGGTAATTCTACGTCTATGTCTCGATAGCAGGAGGAAAAGCATTATGAGCTTTAACCACATCTAAACCTTACCAGCTGCAGTTCCTGTTAGTTTACCGCTGTGAACACAACACAGGATTCTTTTCACATTTCTGTACAGTCTGCTGCTAAGTCTCCTTCAGAGCTGAAACACTCAGATGAATCAGTTAGTCTATCAAGTCCATCAACAGCGAAAAATTACTCTAGCTGCAGTCGGTCACACAGAACAAACAATTCAAAGACAACTTGGGGAAAATGTGATGCTATTCTCTGAAATTTCATAGACTCATAGAACACAGTTTATCGAGAAAATACAAATCAGCAATTGCAGCCTCAAAATAACCCCCTCCCAACAAGACAGTGTTCTCAGAAATAGATTGAAAGTGCCACAGCTCAATGTGAGGAACAGCAGACGACTAAAACAAACCCACCATCAAAGATTTTGTAAAAGGAGGGGAAGAAGAATACGAAAGAAGACAAAAACTCTGTCAAAAACATGACAAAGAAAGCAGCTCAAACGTAAACATCCACAGCCAGGAGAACTTAGCCTGATGACAGCAACTAAACATCTTATTTTTCAGTACCAACAAAGTTGACAACCTAACAAGGCCTCAGTTTAGCTTCACTCTGTTTAGCACACAGCACAGGATGATGTGTCATCACATCCCATGAAGGCATGGGAATCAAACATCAACCGCTTCTCAACTGTGCCCGAGATGTACCGCTCTGTTTTCCGTCCTGGAGGAACAAAATGTCACGCCTATGATCAGCAGGGCCACTACAGGCTCACGAAAAGAGAGAAATAAAAACAGGTCATGGATATTTGGTTACAAGAGTTGCCTCTTTTCTCTGTGTCCTGTTTCTTTACTTCTCTATTATACATAATCAGTGTGGGAAATCAAGTCCAGTCAAAAGCAAGCTGTGGCTGATATGATGCTGTCTATACCTTGGAGGACTTCTTCTAAAAATCTAGTTGGTTGACACAACGACAAAGATTACAAAAGACTCTGCGGCTGCTCCAGCTGATCAACAACCAAAAATGTTCTTTTACTTTAAACATATTATAACCACAAAGATATTATAGAGGTGCAAAGGATGTTTGCCATGCTGGTGATGCAGGAAGTGATACTTTCTCTAATGCCATACTTGTAATCCACCACTACAAGTAGGTTCCAACAACTAACTGCAACAGTTACATGTAACATATATACATACATAACATACACATGTAAAACATAAACAAAATCAGAATTCATTCTCAAAATTCATACCTAGTGTGAATAGAGAGTTAGATCTGACAATGATAAATGGTAAATGCAAGACGGCAAGGGAGTAAAACAAAATAAAGCTAAAGGCTTATGTTCTCTGTGGTCTTTGCTAGATAGGAGAACAGGTTAAAATAGACAAAACAAACCAATTACTGTACTAGTTAGGACTATTCAACAAGTTGCACACTTCCTAGCTGGCACTAGTCAAGCTCGCTATAGCCAACTACCACTAATGCTGTTAAAGCCCTTAGTTCCTTAGTAGGTAAGGGTATGAACAGTGTGCCTGTGGTTGTAATGTAATGTGGATAATTCACTGTATGTGTGTGTATAGAAGCTCTTCCCACGGTGGGAAATCTGTGGTTCCCAACAAGGCCTAAAAATCATTGAAATTCTGATGCAGCACACCTAACCATTCAGCAGATGGCTGCAACGAAAACACAACAGAGTGACTGACAGAGCGCAGGATACAACTGCAGATAACCCATGTTGCACTGTGGTTACAAAAAGCAAAGTGCTGATGTGCTTGATGTTACTACAAACACGTAGTAACACCAGTGAGGTTGAATTAAGGGTGGCGGGATGAGTCTCCAATAATATGAGCCAGCCACAGAAGTAGTTAGAAAACATCTGAGCCTGTAAGAGCAAATACTTATTTTGCCAGTCCTAAATGTCAAACATGACTTTACAAGAAATGTATCCGTACTGCTGCTGCATGACAGCATACAGGACTATACATTATCACGAAAATTAATCATGATTAATCGGGAAGATAAAAGGCAAATAAATCAAAGATGCTGCAGCCTTAACTTAATTTGCTGCCTTAGCTGAAGAGGCACACTCCTGCCTGGTCATTGTATCCAGGAAGAGTTTCTCATTTGATTTTCCAGAAAACATACTAAATGACAATATATATCAATATCAAAATATAAAATGACATATTCCTTGATAGAAAAAAAATTCTCTATATAGCCTACCCCAAATGGGAAATTATCCAATGCTACCAATGTTTACTTAACACTGACAGTAGTTGCTGAGCAATTATTTACTCTGCTCATTTGTTCGTGATTTGAAAATGAAGTTTGTTCTGCCAACACTTTACATGAACATAGAGGAAATACACTACACCATAATTGTTATGAATGGCCATCTGGAACTTTCAGAAATAATCACATGGTTAATATCATTTGAGTTTTAATGTGTAATAATGATATTTTACACTTGTCTAATACATTTCAACAACTAAAATAAATAAATAAATAAAGACAAAAGCACATATCTGTGAATGTAAAACTCACCAAATGAGAGTTCTCTTTTGCCTCTTGTACTTGCTGCACCTGTGGTTCAGCTACAACTTTCGTGTCCTGGTCAGAAGTCATGAGCCGTCTGCTTCTTGGCTCCTCAGGGAGAAGTCTCTGCGTCACCAAGTAAGCTACAGGAAGGCAGAGGGGACAAAAACAAGTTAGATTTGAGAATGGGCATTTATCACATAACTGCGGCATAATATCAGTTTTAACGCGTAAGGTGAAAAGGGACGGAGGACAGTGTCTGATGCTGTCTAATATTATTATTTCAGCACAAACTCTGCTATAAGACAGACTTCTCATTTAATCAATTTGACAAAATATAAAGCTGCTACAAACACAAAACTCAGAAAAATGACCCAGATGCCTGTAAAAATGAGTGATAATCACTAAATATATTATTAGTTTTTTGTATTGTTTCACTATCTATACAAACACACACAGAGGAAAATCGTAAGAAATAAAACCATAATAGTCTGTGTAAAGGTTAGGGTATTTTATTTCAACTAGCTTTGTGTCTATACCACACTGTGTGAAAGCCCACGAGCACCCTCGACTAGTTTTCTCCGTTTGTCGCTTCAAGACAAAATCTCCATCTCCTTATACAGACACACATTGTACCAGCATCAGCAGGTGATAACTCAAGACTCTGACAGAAGTAATAAATACATTTGGTTGAACCGTCTAAATTTAATGTCTTTTATTATTATTATTATTACTGCTGCAGCTCAGCAGACATAATATTCGCAAACAGGACGATGCTCAAATTAATGTGAAGACATAACGTGAACCAAAAATAAATAAATAAATAAATTCCAACTCTTCCCAATACATTAGTCTGACTCAACCTGCAAGCTACGCGGAGAGAGAAGGGACATACGTTTAAAGGATCAGTCTCTGACGGACCTGTACATTTGGTTAGACAGGTTTTTGGTTAGAGTTGATTAGAGTAAAAGGCATAACAGGAACCACCAACCAACCTCAGCTTACTCTGCATTTATTATACAGTTCAACTGATGTCTTGGAGACATGTTAAGTAACTAATAACAGACTCAGATATAAAAGTCTGACAAGAAAAACTGAGCTCATGCTTATGTGTTACGCTGTTTTTACAGATTTTCATTGAACAAAAAGTTTTTTTTTAGCAGGTTCAAGCTCAATTCTTCACCAGAACTCAGTGATCCTATGCATCAAAAACATGTTGTTGCCTGTTTCCGAGGATACCGTTCACTGGTTTACAGTAGATGAGGTCTTCTTAAAGCCAGTTGAGCTCAGAACATGTTATGTCATGTAATACAATGTGAAAATAAAAATGGGGAGAAATTGCTAGTGAAGTTTTGCATATGCCACAGAGCCTCAGCAATTTTTAAAAAATGGACGATAAACAGTAAAAACACTGAGTTTCTCTCAGTTTGTGCTTGACTTTTGTTTTATGTTATATTATGTTATACTTCTGTGTTGGTACACTGAGTGTCTTTGGTTTTTGGACAGCTGGTCGGACAAATCAAGCAAATAAGAGTGTTTCACCTTGGGCTCTGGGCTTGTGAGCACTTCCTGACAGTTTATACAGCAAATGACTAATAGAGAAAAATAATCTATGGATTTGTCAATAGCAAAAATAAATCCTAATTGTAGCCCTAGTAAGGAACCTACAACATGTTTCTTTTCAGAATCAAGAGATGTTTCACTGGATATCAAAATCTGACTGACTCATTAGTCACACAGTCAGAAGTGCTTCAGCACAATGACCGGCAACCTCCACACCTTAGTCAGTGTGGTGTACTTTCTATTAGAGCTGCCACAGATAGTCAATTAATCGATTAGTCGATCAAAAGAAAAATAACTGACAACTACTTCAATCAAATTAATTATTAATGTCATTTTTATGCGTTTTGGACTGATGGTGAGACAAAACAAGATATTTGAGGACATCACCGAGTCCACGGTGAAACGACATTGTGGTGTTTTTTTTTCCAAGCTTTCAACATTATCTTATTTCATCAACAGTCCTATGGGTTAATCACTTCCACTACACCTGACCTCAACGTTACACATTCACAGAGAAAGAGGGAGGAGGATGCCACTGTGTCCAAACATCACTGGAAACACCTTCTTTCCTATCCTGTTGGAGCCGTTTGTAAAGATTTGATAATCCGCCCCAACAATTGGGTGCCTGTCTCTGACACATGCCCTCGCTGTGTTTGCATACAAAGCAGAAAAAGAATGGCATGGCTGTAAAGCTGGTGACCTTTGATCCACATACTGATTCCCATACACAGCATGCATGTGTGTGTATGTGTGTGATGCCACTGCAATGAATGGGGCTAAACACAACTCTCCATCAATTCTACTCAGTTATCAAAACAGCTGTTGTGTGATAAACTTCTTTAAGCAGCTGAGTTAAAGCCTGTTCCCAACTGATCTGTACATTAACTTGTGCGACTTTTGAGTGTTTTTTCAGCCACAGAACAGCACAGGAAATCATATAAATACAAGGCTCAAGTGATAAGTTCAATTCATTTTTCTCCACATTAGCAATTCACAATTATTATTATACAAACGTCCACCTTGCAGCTTATTAAGTTTTGAAAGAAATAATGTACTCCAGGTGATAAAGTGGGATTTATGTAATACAAAGCAGAGGGTAATAACATGCTATACAGCCTGACCCGGTACATAACATAAAAACACTGACCCCGGTCACAGTACGTGCCATTTCCGCTACAGATGCACTGAGTCAATCATAACGTCTAGACAAGGCCTGAACCAAAACACACGCCTTGTTTCCACCCTGTATAATCACAAGATGTGATTTACAACCCAAACGCTACTCTGTTGTTCCGAAATAACCCCGAGGTTCAGCCCCACCGGTGAAAAATGCAACCGTGGGCCAACCAGTTTATTTTTAGTCGGTGGGTTACCGCTGGTGGAGGATGGTCACCAAGCATCTTGCATGTGCCTGTGGAAGGATTGAGCCAGTGTTTATCTCCTTCCAGACCGGTTACAGCAGCCTGCTTGCACCCACTTTACCAGCCAAACACTGCAACTTCTACTAAAGACGCAATGCAGGCGTATTTAGTAGCTGACACAGCCGAGAAGGACCGCAGCTCACACATGCCATGCCCATACCAAGGTCCATATGTGGCCTTACTGAGAGCGAAGTACAGACTGGATGTGGGTAATAAATAAGCAATAAAATGTGCGCCGTAAACACACGAGTACCTTCCGTTTTAAAGTTCATATGGACTGGAAAGTAGCAGCCATGTCTAGGTAGCTGGCTTGCAGCAGCATTCAGTGAAAGATGGCGACCTCCGGCGTGATTTCGCGGATTCCCCAACCCCCTCCATCGTTTTCAATCAAGCTAATGAAGAGTTAGCAAGTAAGCTAAGTGGACCTGGCTTTACAGAGCAGTGACGTGACGGCGTCTACCCGTGTGTTTGTTGCTAACTCACCTGTCACCTCTCACTGCGGGGCAATGCAAATACTTTGGTGGCGGTGGTGGCAGCTGGTGGCGGCGCTGGAGTGAGGCCTTGAACTGGCTTCCAGGCTAAATACGCAGGGTATTAGCTAGCAGGCTATATCGAGCACGCTAGCTAGGAACAACCGGCTTACCGCTATAAACCTCACCGCAAATAGTCTTCAGATTTCAGGGGGGAAGCCACGGACAGTTGCAGCACGATGACAAAACGACGCCCCCCAAAAAACGTTTGCAAAGAAAAAAATAAAACGGGCTCCCCCCGACCAGCACTGCAAGCTAGCTAAGACTTAGCTAGGTGGCTAGCTAGCTAGCTTGCCTATCAACTTCGTGCAGTCGGGCTCGATAAACCTGGCGCCTGGGATTTCAAAGCGAAGTCCTCACGGTCGACAGCAGCGCTCAACGGGAGGGGGGAGTCAAAAAAGCAGACCAAGAAGCCCTGGCTGAAACCGAGGAATAAACGTTGATCGCCACAGAGATTCCGATCGATCAAACACTCGTTAACGCTAAAGACGGGAGAGGGTTTCGGAATGGAGAAGTCGCTGTTTCCTTTCCCTTTCGTGTGCAGCCCTAAGATCGTCTATAAAGCGGTGATGAATCACTCCAAAAAAGCACCTTCCTCACAGGTTCTTATAAATAAAGCAAAAAAAAAGGTATTTAAAGAAACAATAAACGAATAAACAAAACAAATATAGACAGAATACTCTGGCAATGAGGGAACCTAACATTTAAAAACATGATTAACATGCTATATGATATAAATGCTTAAATAACATGAATAACTACGAAGGGGCAGCTTTTTGCAAATTGACCCATTTTGTTGATTTTTTTATTTAAAAACAAGCAAATACAACCCTTGCAGACTTTTAAACATTAGCCTTTCATCAGATGTTTATGTACTGTTTTTTGGAGATGACAAGTATTTACAGAGACCGATCACAGCGTCGAAGGAAATCTCAAAAAGATGGGAAAAGACTACCCACACTTAATCATCTGGAAAAGCAATCCATGGTAAAACGATATATATGTATATATATATAAAAACACATGCCCATATGTAGTACAACACAATATAACAGTCCCACCCCCTGCAGGACATCCTGTCAGCTCTGCAGAGCAGCTTCAGTGACAGACTGCTCCACCCTCGGTGTGCGAAGGAGAGATTTAGAAGATCTTTCCTTCCTGCTGCTGTCAG